>JABFPN010006102.1:0-12059 GCA_022817305.1 Leptoteleia sp. ZL-2020
TCCAGATAGTTCAAAAAATTATCCAGATAGTAGTGTGCTCTACTATCCACAGATATTAAAGTTTACTATCACAGATATTCAGAAAAACTATCTAGATCATTATTTTAACTATCTATTTCTCTCAGTGCACATATAAATTGAATTTGAAAGACGATACAACAACAGAATTGTTAAAAATTTTCATTATTTTCATTGCCATTGAACAATTGATACTTCTATATTATAAGTTCATACATAAATACACCTTTCTTTCATTCATAACACCCTTTTTCTGTCAAACCTTCTACAAAATGTCGCATGTTTCAATTTCATTAGTAGTAATAACCAAATTGAAGCTTAATAAGTGGAATAATTCTACCAGCTGACTTATATCAAGTTAAATTAAATAAATATATTTGCAATAAGGAAACAAAGATATGAATTCTAATAAAAATTAAATAATTTTTTCTTTTATTAATTTATATACCATGAATTACTTTGATGAAAATTGAATGGGAAGTAATGTTACATTTATTATGCTTCTTGGTAACTGGAATGGTAAAACGTGGGTTATGGGACACCCCTGTACAAATGAAAGAGCAAAGTATACGATTGTTTTGATGTTACAGGTGGAATGAGCTCGCCGCGCCACTATGGCACAGTAAATAAGGACACTTCGACATTGTTATCGCCTAGTCATCCCCATTCAGCTTGTACGACACACAACCAACACAACGTCACAAATAGTCAACATTACCCGAACTCGCAACACTCGTCGATGATGTACCACGGTACCGGGAACACAATCAACACTGCCGACGTGCAAGCTAATCAATATTGTTACGATCGGACGTCCGTTCCGCTTTACCAATCCACACCCGTGGAGGCGCAGGATTCCCGATCTGCCCTGACCACGAACAACCCTTCTCACCAACTTGGCGGTAAGCCTCGTATAAAGAGAAAAAGAATGGAATATAAAAGTAAAAGTAAGAAAGAAACCAATGCAAAAGAAACAACAACATTCACGTCTCATCCTGCATTATTATTTATCTAGTCAACTTGCTGCTCTTATTAACTCGATAATGTAAATTGTTATGGCCAAATAATAATTTATATTATATACGTTAATGGATTTGAGCTCTTAAATTGACATTCATCTTCGCCACATTTTTTTCACGTCATATAATTACACGCTTATATGTTCGACCTCCAAAGGTTAATCATTTTTTGTATGTACATATGTGTGTCATCTATGTTTTGTTTATGATATATACATATGGTGTAGATAGGATAACTAGTATTTTTGAGGACTTGCAGTAGTTTTAAGGTCTGATTCTGAATAGTTATTTTCGTATGTGGGGCGGAAAGTGAGCAATTGAGACGAGGTTGAGGCGCAACCGAAGGCATTAGAGTAAAGCCGAGGCGAGCCGAAGGGGCGCAGCAGAGTTTTTCGGATGCCTGAGGTGAAAGCCGAATCAAACCGAGTGCTAATTGCTTTTGTGCCCGACATATGAACATAATTTTTTGTTCATCTTGTAAGAAAAGTGATCTTTTGAGTGCAAAACCTAGGTTATCTGATAGGATAACTAAAGATTTTTTAAAAGATGACAGCCCGCTGTTGTGTGCCCGCTGACTCTTTGCGCCCGCAACAGAAGCACGAAAAAGATCACTTTTCATATATGATGAACAAAAACCTACTATTAATAACACTATCCAATCACCTTGTCTCATAGTGGTTTAATTTTTTTCTGCCGTCAACTAACACTGGGACGTATAATAGTATTATGAGAATTTTATGTTATTAGATACTTGACAATCTTCAGTCTCAATATTATTATACTCTATATATACTGTAATATAGGGATCGTCCTCAAAAGTATGGAACATCTGCTGTGTATATACGAAGAGAAAATATACGAGAAAAATTACCAACTTCTTAGTAAAAATTGAGTGTATCTAAAGAAATTAAAAGTTTAATATCTTAAGTTAGAGGAATCTATTGATTTGTTCGCAATCATTGCTACGAGATACATTCTTCTAATTTAAGATAATAATTGTTCAATTTTCTTTAATATATCTAAACATTACTAACAAGCTGGTTATTTTTAACTGATCTTTTATCTCCTTGTATGTATGTATATCTTGTCTTGTGTATATAAAGGTCATCGGATGAAAGGATGACATCCTTGCATATATCACCTATTTTATTATTATTATAACTTGCGTTATAATAATATACTGTCCTTGGAGGTTTTTTCTTCCTCCGATTTTTTCATGTGTATATATTTGATCGAGGTATATAAAGATATCTGGACTTTACATTTGTAGATCTTAAAGGCTTTCATTGTTTTCAACTTGTTCTAACTTCTTTGTAATCAATAATTCTTTTTAATACAATGTTATTTATCAAAATAAAAAAAATATGTTCATATAATAGATATAATCCTATATTATCGAACAATTAAAAAACACGTCTTCACAGGTTCCCAAATTAATAGATCATTAAAATTATGAGTCAGTTAAATTAAAAAAAAGTGGTCCAGTTATCTTGATCAAGGAGTCTGTAGTGCTAGAAGTTTCAGTAATAATTATTATTACTGATTACGTAAGTCATTTAGAATTAATCAATCAAATGATCTCCAGTGATATTCACGTTACTATTTTGTAATTTACTTCTACACTCAGAAAAAAGTTATATTGAAAATTACTATACTATATGAGTTCTAACAGATATCGTCTATGGTGTCTACGAAATTACTATACAAATTATAATGAAATTTTCCATTCGATATAATAAAATTGAATATACTAGTATGATAATAATCACCAAAATAACAAACAAATTTACAACACTAATATAAAAAAATTTACCATATCGAATGGAAAATTTCTTTATAATTGATATAGTAATTATGCTGACACCATAGACGATATCTGTCAGAACTCATATGGTATAGTAATTTTTAATATAACTTTTTTCTCAGTGTACACAGTTATATGATAAGTCTTTTTTTTCAGAATTATGTTTTTATAGCTTATGAATATATAGATCGTCGGTTATAGATATAAGATACATCAATGTATTTCTGTAATCTTCGAATTGTAATATATCTGTATATGTAATAAGGATCCTAAGAATGGTTATTTTAGTTTTAAATACTGTAAAGAATACAATTATTCTCTGACCAAAAATATATATCATTTTGTGTAGTAAGCCCATGTCCTAATAGATATGTCCTTATCTATTTAGAAGACATTTTAGAAGTTAAGATTGTAGACGTAGTAGAAAAAATATTATTAATAATTTAGATTGGGCATTAATTTTTAATGCCCGATGTTTAAGGCACGTATTAAGAAAATTTTATTATTTGAATGTTCTTATTACTTTCTTTAAATTTCATATCATATTTTTACATTTCAAATTGTAGATTTGAAATGATACGAATATGGTATTTCAATCGATAAAAACATACACTTCATGACAAGTAATAGTATATTTTATATTTAAGATGAATAAATAGCTTTTATTTAGAAGTCAGTATCATCACTGTATATTTGTTTTTTCAAGTTTTGTTTTCTTTTTCTTTTTTTTTGGAAGGTTTCGTAACAATATTTGATCATTTTTTATCCCTATGTGATTTTTATTGTGTATATATTACTAACATTAAGAAATAAATGTATACTAATATTTATAAATCATAAGCACACTGTGGGTTCAAAGCATAAATTATCATTCTCCATTATCATCATTATTTATTTATACATACATATATATATATATATATCATTTCTTTATTAGTTTCTTTATTTTTATTATTTAAAAATTTACTTTCAATTTTTTACGTCATTAGTTTTGTATATTATTCTTATGAAGTTAGTAAAACTTTCAAACAGATTTAACGTGGAACTGTAAATTTTTCTACTTTAATATGTATTTATATTTAATAAAATATTGCACTGTAAAATCAATTCGCAATTATAAAAAAATTATTCACGAGACAGTCATTTTTACATACTTTCGTAAATGCATATTATAAACAGTTATTGGTTATTTCAGGTAATACTACTAGCAACAATACTGGCATGACTTCTGAATTCGTTCGACAAGAATTGCGAGCGATAGTTGGAGCAAGGACGCAGCAGCAGCAGCAGCAGCAG
The DNA here is from genome assembly GCA_022817305.1 of Leptoteleia sp. ZL-2020. Classification (NCBI taxonomy): domain Eukaryota; kingdom Metazoa; phylum Arthropoda; class Insecta; order Hymenoptera; family Scelionidae; genus Leptoteleia; species Leptoteleia sp. ZL-2020. Next base: position 4,138 of record JABFPN010006102.1, read on the forward strand.
CAGCAACAACAACAACAACAGCAACGAGTACCTAATAGTCTCCCAAACAATTTATCTGGTCAAGTTTCTCAGGATGATCTTGAAGCACTTGGACTGCCATTTGATATGCAATCGACAGGTATGCAATCAGCTATGGCTTTACTAAATGCAATGAACAATCGATTTATGTAATTCAAAAAAAGTATCTTTTATAATTGTCAAAAACTGTTATTTACTTTTTTTCATAAATTTCTTTTTTAAATTTTTCAATATTGCATTTATTATATTTATTTTTATAAAATAATTTGATATTAATAATTTTGGAATAATAAGACATTTTTTAACACCGGAAAAAACTGTATTGCTAAAAACATCGCCAAAAATCCAAATACAACTCAATTTTATAAATTCGTTCTTTTTCTCACTTAAATTATTCAGAAAAATAATTGAAAACACACTAATCTTGTAATAAATGGCTGATATTTCACCTTGAAGGAAGCCAAATAAAAAAGGAAAAAAACGAACTAGCCCTAGGTTATGTTATAAGGGAGCGAGAAACGGCAAAAATCCTTAAGGGAAAAATTCCAATTTCTTCCCCCAAGTGACAGAAATGATTTTATATAATAAGTTTTAAGTATATGAATGAATAGATTAATTTTACTTACTTTCAATTTGTTTTCTGTTATTAGATTGATATATGCTCATATTTTTGTTTGTTTTTCTATAATATATTTTATTATTTCCATCATATATTTTGTTATTTCCATCTTAATTGTTGAAAAGGAATACAAAAGCAGAATTCTGTGTAGATCTTACTGTATATAATTGAATGAATAGCAATTTGTTGTTAAATAAAATGTACTTTTACATTAATAATAACTTTATTTAAATAGTCAATTAAACAACGTAAAATATATTCTAATGAATATAAGAGCTTCATGTAAATATAAGTGCATTAATGGACGTGAATTATTGTTATATATAAGAAATTAAATGGAAATATGAGCAGCAATGTTGGGGTGAAAATTGATAACTTTATTATTGCATTCAAAATCTATTCAAATTAATTTTGAGCATTTTGAAAAAAATTTTTTTTTTTTTTTGGAATGGAGAGGCAAACATTTTAATTGTACCGACTTTATGCTTTCTACTTCATAATTTCACAGTGTTTTAAGATGAACCACGGATTATAAAAAATGTAAAACTATTGTAATGCTTTTCTTTATTAACAAGTTAATAAAAAACTTTTGTCATTCTGAACAATGTTTTTATTTTTTTTATTTTTGATTCTTCCAACCTTTTAACAATTTTGGGAACTGTCACCCTGTCATTGGTTTTGTAAATAGATTTTTTCAGTGTATCAAAAAATTTTATATAACTTTGTTGTGATGTTTGAAATCTCGCATATGAGAAATCCTTGATCGCAACGCTTTTATATTTGTCGATTTTATATTTATATTATATTTATTTGCATTGCTGACAAATATAGAAGAGTTTAATGTACTCATCAAATAACAAAAATATCATTTTTATATAACCTTTGCATGATATTACTTGGAGTCAGAGAGGATCAGAATAAAATTTAACAATTGTGATTAAAATTAAGTTGATCGTTATTAAAGTAATTTATTATTGAAAATTTAACCGTGAAATCGCGTTCTGAAACAATTTTTTTTTCGTTTATATATTTATTTACTATAGATAAAGGTAATTTGTTACGATACAGTATCATTATAGAGAAATTAAAAATGCAATTAAATATTGAGAAGCTTAACATTATTTTAATGTATAGTCTTGCTATAAATCCTTTTTAGGTCAGAAAACAGAAAAGTTGTTTCGAATTTCATTATTTTAACATTAAATTTTATTAACGTATAAAATTTATCATACACTTGACGTCGTGTATTAAAACGATATTTTTTAATTGAGATAATCTTAGGAAATTGAAAATCTTACGAAAGAATGTTCTGCATTTGAGCAATACATATTCAATTAAAGTAATAATTTGGCACGCATTTATTTATGATTATTAATATTATATGGATCTGTTTAAACAAAAGAATATTCATAATGTAAAGTGATAAGTATCTTGTAGTCGAATTATGTTTTTATATTATTATAATAATTTATTGTATTGTATTATTGATTTTATGCATAATTAAACTTTTCATGCTACTGTAACAAAAATGATTATGTATAATAATAATTGAAAGCTTTAATTTGAGTTAATAAAATGGAATGATTAGCAATATTAATTTATGACACTTGAAAAGCAATTGTTTCATCTAGAAAATTAGATTTTCAGTAAACACTATTTTTATTCTTATGTAATATTTATCTTCACCTTCAAGTTATTATGGTTACTTTAATAATATATACATATTGCATAATCATACACTCCATATGTAAAGATAAATTTAACATAGATTTCTAAAACTTTAAAAGTTTTACATGACAATCATATGTTATTTTATATATAAAAATTATCAGTGAATTTATTGACAAACATAAACGTTATATATTACCAAGAAATTTTACCAAACAAACCTATGTTAAATTTGTATTGCAATATTGAAAGAATTCGAAAAATGTAAAATCAATGTGTAAAATAAAATGTTTTCGCTTAAAACTACAAACAAGTTCAATTGCGGGACATGCTTTCGATTTATGGACTAAAAAAATTAACTCCTCAAAGATTCAACGTGTTTTAACATCATTCCATCTTGCCCTAAAAAGGGTTGAAATAGTTAAAAGAAAAACAAAAAATTTAAACAGTAATAAGGCCGACACAACTATAAAACGAGAAAATATTAAATAAAAAGAAATATTGTCTAAGGATTTGAAAGTAACATATTGTTACAATGTCCTAACTAGGTGAGACTGTGGTTAGCGATGGCCCTGCCAAAAGCTGGGCCATTGGGAGTGCTGGAAGTGCACCCTCGTCCTCCAGGGTAAGAGCCCTATAACAATTTATATATATTTTGATTTTGTATGCTCTGTACTACGTATACGATAATTTTTTATTTAATTATTACTTTGCTTGGCTTCTCAAAATTCATCGTGCACGACTCGTCCGTTTGACTTTTTTTACTTTACTTCCATTTATTTCTTTTGTAAGTCTTTGTTTCTATTTTTTTATTCTTTGTTTTTTACTTTCACTTTCTCTCTCGCTCTCTCTCTCCCTTCCCCCCCTCTCTCTCTCTCTTTCGTCTTATCGGGTAGCACAACGATTAATCAATCTCGCCCATCATTATCGGACGAATCTATTTTTGTTGATTGCGCCCTTTCGCGTTGACAAGTTGCAATTTTACTGTTCAGCCAATAGAGATCATCGGATGATGATTGTTTGCTTATTTATGGCGCATGTTCTCATTTATTACAATTGTAGCACATTTTTTGATAATCAACGCTTTGTCGTGTAGAACAGTTCTATTTAATTGACGCAGATTAACTCTCGTATCATTAATACGTGTTTCCCTCATCATCTGTCTGTGTTGACTCAAATTGAACTCGAGAGCTTTTCTTTTTTTTCTCTCCTTTTGGTCTATAATTGTTTTCATGTTTACTCCTGATTTTTCAATTTCGATTTTCATTAAATAAATTTGTACATCTTTTTTACTATTAATACTTTCAATCGAATCTCTATAAAGAAGCTGCAAATAGTTCAAACATAATCTTCTTCTTATTATAATGATATGCTCTATTTTAATCTGATCCTCTTTGCTTCTGCATTATATTTCACAACATTGTACGTTGAAGACGTTACAGAGTTTTGATCTAACTATTATAAAATGTCTTTGTTTTACAATTATGAGTATGACGATTGATTTTCGTGGGAGTTAGATCAAAATTCAATTGCATTAGGTAATTGTTGAAAATGGAGTTGATTAGAAACTACTGTACTTACGAATGTAATTTTCCATACTACGATGGCGGTATTTTTCTATTTTTTTATTATTTTATTATTATCAAAGTAAGTCTTTTTGTTTTCTTTTTATAGATCTACGTGTACGTATTTAATTTCAAATCAAAGGGACACACTAAATCAATGTCGCTTATAACACGCTGCTGATCATTCTGCTTGGTTCATTCTGGTATTTTTAATGCAGTTCATTGTCATTGATTGCCATTGACGGAAAAGTAGTTTTTTAGACCAACAAATAATCAGTGAAAGTAATCGTTAATTATACTAAACTTGTTTTATTAGTACTTTTAAATATATGTATCTGTTGTTTTGTTTTTACATATACCTTTTTGAAATGCTTTCTTTATTATCAGCCGCTGAATACTTTTTGGGATTCAGTTTCGTTGCAGAATTTTAGTATGTGTTTAAATGATCATTGTTTTAAGTGTTATTTCATATCAACATTATCTAAGAATCAAATGTATTAAAAATGTAGAAAGTAAGTGTAGAAATTTAAACGATTGTCGCTGCATATTACAAACGATTGCATTTGAGTAATATGCAATGACAAAATAGGATTTGCTTTTATTGTGAGAAGGAGGATTCATGAAAGTAATATTGTTAACAGATAAATTTTGTTTGTTATTTTTTGTTATAAAATGCATGTTACTTTATGAAAGACAGTAAAAAAAATGAATAAGTAATATTAACTATTTAACTCCTCAGTAGTCGCGCAACTAAAAATTTAATATGTGGTCACGTGGTGAGGGAATTGTTGTCCATTAGCGCGTTTCGTTGGTCGGTTCCCGCAGATCCGCAGATCCGCAACCTAAAGGAAAGCTACATGAATATTTAATGTAGAGTGTACATTGTATACTTATTTTATTAAATAAATTTTAAATCATTTTATTTTATTGAATAAGTGCACAATATACACTCTACACAAAATATTTAGATTGGTTCCCTTTAGGTGTCAGATATACGGAACCTGCCAACGAAACCCTCTAAATAAAATTAAAGTCGGAGATTTTAAATAATTAACGTGATTTTAAATAATTAACAAATGAAATTGCAGTGATACTTTCAAGTAATTTCAAGTAACGGCGAAGAAAAGTCGAGGCAAAGTGAAGATTGGAATTTACCATTAGAGAAGTCAATTCATTAAATGTTAAAGTGTACGAAGTGCCATAGGCCTGCACAGAACTAAGGCCTGGTAGGCAACACTGCTAGAAAAATTTGTACCAAGAGTCTGGTCGTCCTAAGGAATAATCTCTTCGCTTTTCAATGTTTTCAGTGGTTTGAATTAAGAAATGAAATATTAAACGATAGATTACATTAAAGATGTATGATATTTGCATTCTCTAGTGTTTAATAGAAAGGTACTGAAAGTTTTAGTTTGAATTTTTATTCGGTGATAAAATAAAAAGAAATATTTCGATCGGGTGAGGAATCATGCTTACGGCGCGACGACTGAGGAGTTAACATTAAATCCAACTTTACCTACATCTAAAATAAATGATATATTATTAGCGAGGACAAATTAGGTATTTAGAAAAAATAATACAATTGTACTAAAAAAAAAAAAAGTGAAATGATTAGAAGTACATTGAACTTGTCCTCATTGTCAACAAAATAATTAATTGAATGTTTACTTCCACAGAGTACTATGGTAGAAGAAGTACCCCGAGGTGATTCAAAATCGTCACTGCTACAGAAACTGTTGTCTGAGTGACTGCTGTTGATCGTCGTTTCACAAAGAAAAAGTTTCATGTAATATATAATTACATTCATGTAATTATACACGTGTATAATTTATCTACACTTATAAGTAAATATACGTAATGGATACTATTGTATTATATGTAATACTATATAGACAGTATGCAAATACGTATTCGCCAAATACAACGCAAATATCCGCGCGTGACGTTTTCCGTACGATTGCGTTATCATGAAATTAGGTTATATGGACAATTTGGAAAGTGGGGAATAGGAAACGCAAGAAAGTGGAGTTTTTCTTCATCACCGATGTACAACGATGCAATTGATCAATATTATACAGACTGTAGTTGTTGTGTTTTTGTATGCATCTCGTATGATGTTACGTTTTTATGACCTTTGGAACTAGTTGATACGAGTTATTCAACAGCAATTGTAGGGCGTCAAAATTACGCGATTACTGCGACCCTGTCTACCTTCTTGTTTATTAAACGCCATTGATTTCGTTATTAATTATAAAGAAACAAATTTAGAGGAACGAAACTCGAAAGCGTCGCGCAACGTAAGTGTTGTATCTGGTATCACCGAATAAAAAACTACGTAGGTACCTCAAAGGTATACTTTATTATACCACTGGCTGTTGAAAATAGTACTATAGGTTTAATCAAGAAAAAAGTAATGTACACAGAAGAAAATAGAGCACCACCACTTTTTGTTTTACATCTTTTTTTTCTCATTTCTTTTTCTTATATTTTTTTTCCTTTTTTTTCTTTAATGGGTTATTACCATTAAATTAATTTAAACATACTTTTGATTATAATATTTACGGTTAATATATTTGTGATTGTATGAATCTGGAACCAAATTGTGACAAAGATTGTTGTTGTTAATATGATTATAACTATTATATTGTAATTATTATTTTATATTATAATAATTATTATTACCGATTATTATTATTATTATTATTAATATTAATAATATGATTATCGATTCAATTGTTATAACATATTATTATATATTATAATATTATATCGATATTAATATTCTGAAATACTTGGCGTATAAATATTTCTATTTAAGATAAGCGCGATTTTATAAAAATATATATATATATGTATACATATATATATATGAACATATACATATAAATGCGTCTAACATTGCATTCAAGGACAGATTTTATATCTAAACGTTGTATTCAGAGACAATTGTTGCATTTGAGGGCGGTCCTCAAAAGTACCTTATTGTTTAATGTTGTATTTGAGAACACTCCCGGTCAAGATATATTGGGTCCCGGCCCGAGAGTCCTCAGTTAAATCGGATTTTAAATTAAGTAGTTAGTCCCGCGTCGAGAATGTTCAATTATTCAATTTTGAATTTCCCTCCTAAATTTGAGAAATATTTGAACTTTAAATCTTTAGAGTTGTATCGAGACACCGAAAAATGGAACGAGGCCTCGAGTGCAACGTCAGACGCATTTGTATACATATATTTATATAGGAGATAACAAATATATAAATATATATATTTATGTATATGACAAAGGAACATACAAAAACCAACAAATGAAAAATGGAAAAGAATTAATAATTACAAAAAAAGAATCAATCTTCTATTTTGCATAGCTCGATAATTCTTCTTTCGGGTTTTAGATGCACAGTAAAAGAATTACATACGTCTAAACACACTTGTTATATTAATAAGGAGAATACACGATTCCCCACGCCCCCCGCCTCCCTTCGTCCCTTATATATATGTATGTAGAGAAAAGTGTAGTAATGTGGGATGCCGTAAGTATTTTCATAATAGCGCGAGAAACTATTTATATTATGGTTTTTATTCTTCGTTGTAATATACGTTTCTAACATGTGATTCTCTTACGATTATTCTCGAATAGTTGTATCTCTTAATTATTTTTGCTCGTCGCTCAATGAAACATAAATTATGATTACGACGACGATTGGTCCGGCAACAAAACGCAATGTCAAAGGTACGCATTTTTGTTAAACGCCTGCTGGCTGATATCTTCTTTTATCCCTCCCCACCCCCATCCCCATTTGTTTTTTGTTTTACTTTTTTCTCTCTCTCTCTCTCACTTTTCATTAGTTGAAACAATTATAGAGCGTTAGAGTGTTGTTTTTATTTTTTTATTGCGATTACACGGACACATATACGTACATTCGCGTGCATACGTATGTTTTGGACAATGATTATCGAATTAACTCATCGACGCAATTTTAAAAATGTTACGCGGTTTTTTTTTGACGCGAAGTCAGTGATTATTTTGCGGAGTAACAGACTGTTTACCACGTTGTAC
>JABFPN010006103.1:0-12058 GCA_022817305.1 Leptoteleia sp. ZL-2020
CTGATAGTCTTTGAGAACCGTAATACTGATCAACAGAGGTCGTGAATGGCCGAGTGGTAAGATATGTGACTTATAAATTGTAGGTCGGGAGTTCAAATCAAGGTGGGATTAAAGTAAATTTTTTTTTATATAGAAATTCTTTGTTAGCCACTATGGCTCGACTGTGGCTCCTGGCCACATCCCACAGTCGATCCATTGCGGCAACATGTGTGGCTTATTGTGGCCAAGACTGTGGGCTCCCGCATGCCGAAATACCTCAGCAATTTACATAATGTTAGCTAAATATTTATAAACAGCATGATGATTGCTTTGAAATATTCATTATAATGACAAATTAATCATTAATTATATTTACTAAAAATTCTTTTCGAAATTTAAAATCATAATAACATTATATAATTGAAACATTGTGAAAGTTATATTTGTAATAATTTCAACTTAGTCGATTATTGAACGTCAATTTCGAAAGAAATTGATAACTGCACTGAAATTTTGTTAAAACTGGAACAAAAGTTTTAATATTAAAGAATGCAACAATTCCTCGCAAAAAAATTAATGTATTCTAAAACTGTCGCATCTTAAAGTTGCCATTACGAACATATTATTTTTATTCTACAATTTTTCTCTCCTTTTTTCATTTCCCGCGTTTGCGTTGATTATAAACTGATTATATTTTTATTTTTATTTGTCTGAATATACATTAATTCAATTAACATAGTTCTTACAAAATAACCGACATCGAAAAAAAACCGTTAAAAATTGCTTTGCTTTTAAAACGAAGCCTTTTATACAATATAGGAAAAATTACCGTGCCAGTACAGTAAAAATTATGGTAAAACACACCAATGTATTTGAAAAGATGGTAATTTTTCAAATATTGTACAAAAGACTTCGCTTTAAAGTTCCAGTACAATAATTATTAATGGTTTTTTTCAATACACAATGAAAACTGGACTTTATTTTATTTATCCTTTCCTCATTTTCATATATTTATTTTTTTCTCTCCTTTGTTTCAGTAAAATAATTGTTTAAGAATCAAACAATATCCGCTTTAATATCAGAAATATTCCAATCACCCGGGATATTTTAAGTTAATCCAGGCAATGAAGGGCGCGCCAAAGCAAACGATACCCTCGTTTGGTTAGCTGAAAAATCTGTCATCCAGTAAGATGTAAGTAGATTTTTAATTTTCCCAAATAAAGCACGGCGGAATAATTGCGTACGAACCGCAGGTGCTTGCGTATACGGAATAATGACGTGCAGTAAACGCGTATCGAACTACTTGTGCGTTCATGCAATGATAGGCTTGTTTGCACATTTCAGCGCGCAAACATTTCGTCGTTGAGTGCGGTCGACTTTATAGCCCGGGGGGCCATGTATAATAATAATAATGGCATTCGAGAAATCGCCGCGTTACAAAACCCGTTACACTGTCCATTACTAGTAACAATGTTATATCGACTTTATTTCCCGCAATAGCCGGGAGTCGCGGATGACTTTCGTTTTATCCATTCAATGGTTAATTAAGATAGATAAGCTGATGAATTATTTCAAAGAAAGATCAACCCGCCCAATACACTTTTGCGTCGGAAACGTAACAATAAACTCCGCGTGGCTCGAAACGTACGGGAACATTAATACCATAAAGAAACTTTCAGTGATTAAATCCGCATTTGATCAGACATTCGTCTTTTATTTCTTTGAATATCATAATTACGTGCAATAAGGGAACTTTTATGTAACATTTAAAATTCATTCGAATAATAACATCAATTTGTGGAATTTTTAAATGCCGGAAGGAAATATTTATTGATTAGTTAGACTATTTTTTAGGCAAACTTTTAAGTAAATTATTAGTAATTCTTATCGTAATAAAAGTAATACAATGCAACTAAATTTTGATTATTATTTATTTGTAAGCATAAAACTTAACGCGCAGAAAATTTTCATTATATTTGCAACGCTTTATGATATAAATAATTATAAAAGTTACCATTTATAATACAGACTGGTTGCGTCGAAACTTTATCATGAATTATCCATATTCAAAAGTTATGTTTTCACTTCAGATTAAAGGGAAGGATTTTAAAATTTTGAAATTCAATAATTTAATTTTTAATCGTATAGTTTTAAATTTAATATTTTGTTTATTATAAACAAAACTATTCCCAATTTACATTCAAGATTTGTAATGCATTTCAAATATTTTTCCATTCGTAATTCTCAAGTATACTCTACTAATTTGCTGTTGTTGATTTTTTGCAATTTTACTTGTTTAACCCAACCATATTGACCAGTTGCATAATACAGTATAAATATTACCTGTTTTATACTTAAAATCATATAAATGTTTACGAAAGGCATTTAAAAGTTGCTCTTGAGTTCTTATTTAGAGTTCCGTTAAGTTTGCAGTATCCTCTCATTACTGACAAAAGTGTAATGATAATAATTAAAACCACGCAGTGAATGTGGAAAGTCAGGAAAACTAAGACTCGAACGAAAGTAGTTAGAACGCAAACAAACGTTTTCCTTTGCCTGAAAAAATGTGAGAGGCTACAAAAATTAAGGCTCAATTGTGTAAAGAGTTTCTACAGATGCCCATTCTATTGTTCAGTTTAACTCAACAACTTTTTGCTATGATTTTTGCATACTTGAACAATGTAATCGTAATAATGCGAATATTATATCACATATTCTTTTATCTTTTTTTTAATTTTATTTTGTGTTTACGACCAAATAAATCCTTCATCCGCTATTGAAAACGGACACGGAATAATACAAATGATGATGGTTATAAAAAAATTAGCAAAATACAGTGAAACGTATAAAGTGCCCTCTACTTTATTTCGAAATAAAGGGAAAAACTTTTAATGCTTGTTAACACAAATCACGTTTGACCGTCAAACATAAATAAAGTCACTTTTTACATTTCGCTGTTTTACAACTGTGATTGTTTGCTCATCATTTTCCGTCATATGGTTTTAACTTTAATCACCGTACATATAATCCAAATATATGTTGTAACTTCACCTTTTTTTGTTATAGTCAAAAAATAATGTTTCAATCTCCGCGATAAATAAAAAAAAAGAATATAAATATTTTTGAATACAATTTATTATACATTTTATTTTTTACTTTGTTACACGATTTCCCTTAAGCATAACAATGTTATTCTTATCATAAGAATATTATTCGTATGATAATATGAATTGTTTGTATAAAAATATTAAGTGGAAAATCAATTTATAATTAAAATAATCCGGTTAAAATAAGTGGACATTTTGTGATGAACGTAAATAAATTTAATTATTAAATTATGAAATTAATATTTAATAATTAGTATATAAAAAATAAAGTTTATCATACAAGTTGGTTGCGAATTGCTGCTTAAATATTGCTTTTTGATCCCAGCAACAATAAACATGTAAAACGGAATCGTTAAATTTTAATTATGAAAGTACCAAAATTATTGCAGCTTATCATGCGAAACATTCGAAGCCAATTATTTTTACGCGAATCAATCGAGAATGTAGAAACCAAGGCACTGGAAACTGTGTCTTACAGTGTATATCAATTTATAATTTTAATTGTTTTACATAACAAACCTTTACATGACACACTAAGAAAAATATGGCAGAAAAAATTGTTTTTTAAAAGCAAAGAAATTCTCTTCGATATTACGTTTATGCAAAGAATTTTATTTTATTAGATTTATTTGTATCTTTTAATTTATTTTTATTATATTTTTGTTTATTAATTCGCAAAATATATTAGTGTCTTAACAAGTCTGATATACGACTAGTTTGTACTGTAATGTGAATCCAAAATATTTATTTTAATTAGCACAGACAGATTTTGCCAAAGCTGCAACTACAAAGTCGTGACTGTTTGTCATTTATAATTATATAAACTCTATTCTAGCTACTATATTTGCAATGTAACTTAATAACAATGTGATAATTTAATATTATAACCTTAAAGTCACCGAATTAATTTCTTTTTTTTTCACCTTTTTAAATAAGTAATTTTAACTTATGAACGTACATTTTTTATTTATAATAACTTGATCCAAATATATTTTGTTCTTATATCTTCGATTTTGCGATAATCTTAAGAAGATAATAACTTTAACTACTCTGTTCTATCGGTTATTAAAATTCATACCACTGAAATAAAATTCAATTAACCAGTAAAGTTCAATGAAATATAATAGGAATAAAAATAAAATTAAATTTGTGTAATAAAAGATTATAAAGTTATATTTGCCCAAAGCAGAAACAATCGATGGAATAAATAAATTATTAATTAAAATCGACGTATATAATTACACGATTTTATTATTCAATATAATTGTTTTGTTTAATTAAACATTCAAAACAATTTACAAAAATAAACACAGAAACTTCTAATGTCAAATTATATTGAATTACTTAAAAAATATTTTAAATTTTACTGTTATTTTTTTCTCAGTGTATTTGATCTGACCACTAACGCAATAAATTTCAACCTGATTAAATGTAAATTTTCGTATCAAATTTTCTCGAGCATACGTTGATTTGCGCGAAAATAAACCATAATCTTTATTCATAACATATTTTTACGGAGGGATATAATTATATCGGTGATGAAAAAGTGACGCGTATTTGCGAATAAAAGGAAAAGGTGACGTAATTGTACTAAATTCATGTAGCGAATGGCAAAACAAAAATGTCGTAAATCAAGACACCTGTTCGTGCAGTATACCCATTTATGCCTTGGTTCGCGCTCACAATGGGACTTCGCAGCTTTTCGCTTTCGCTCCCATCCTTTGCCTTACACTTGCATAAAAAAAAAGGGGAGTCAACGTGCGCGCGACTTTCAAGCAACTTTATTTCTTTCCCCCCCCCCCTTGATCCCTCCCTTTCCTTCTCTTCGTCTTATTCGTCGGCTTTCGTCTTCCGTCTCTTTATGACGAGCTAAAAGCAGAAACTTGCCGCGCAGCCTGACGCTCTTGTTTATCCAAGCTGCTTCTTTTTTTTTTTCTTCTTTCCTTTTTTTTCTCTCTCGCGACACATCCAAGTCGCGCGCGCTCCTTGTACGAATGAGCAACGAGATTCTTATTAGCAAGTTGTTCTTGTTAAGACGCATGAAAAATTGAACGTTCCATTTTAACTGCGCGCACTACAGGGTCACATTTTTTAAGGTTAAATGGGGACACTCTTTAAATGGCGGTGTTTTAAATTTGCAAAATGTCAAACGCGGACAAAAGCATTTAAAGACAATCTGACGTATCTCGGGAGGACGCTCTAGAGCTCGCTGAAAAATGGAACGGAACTCGTCAGCGTTGAACTTTGTCTTTAACATCGACTTCGATCAATTGAAAAGGGATCGTCCCTTTTTGGAGCAATTTTAACTTGCAATTTGAAGCGTCGTGAATTTTTAAGTGCGTTTCTGTCCTCTCAATTCATTATTTAGAATTGCAAATTTTTTTAGATCCAACCAAAAAAAGTTTACTTTCGTTACATCCGGTCAATGAAGTTTTATTATTAAACAATTAACCGACTGTACTATTTAAAGTAACAACAATTTTGTTTATAAAAAAAAACTGGTGTATCGTGACCGTGGAAAAGATATTTATTGATTAAATAATGCAATAATGTTTATTCAAGTTAAGTCGGAAATGTTATTATTAGGAATTCGCAAATTAAATTGAATTAAGTTGAAAAAAAGCCTTAGAAAATATTATCTTGGTACGATTTAATTTTATGAGATATATTTCGTGAAATATTTTACTCTCTGCCATTCACACGTAATAAAAATTAAAATTTCATAAAGATAAAATGATACGCTCCCATAAAATCGCGTAAGATTTATTCGCGCATATTTTCGGGGAAAAAAAGACTGATAGCGCTGTTCGTGCGGTGTTATCAATAGCTTCTTTTAGTGTACAATGTATTGAAATATTGTATAAAATGCAACAGAAATATACGGTTATTTAATACGAGTATGCTATTACACTGAGAAAAAAGGATAGTAAAAACTCGAGTCGATTAAAATATATTGCGAATATTATTATTATTCAATTTCAAGTACATTTTACTAAACTTGCATGAAAATACTTTACAGTAGTTAAGCGGATCCGTCGTTTATTATAAAGACTAGTATTTTTTATAACTCATTTTTCTCAGTATAGTTACCGTTAACGTAAACTATCGTTCCACTTATTTCCTATTAAAAATGGACGAAGCAATTTCACCAGCACGCGTGTATCATTCTCTTTCGTTAATTAGAAATAGCATTTAAATTAATTACGTCTCTACATTAATCATTTTCCACTTTGAACTTTATGCAAAATGTATGAAACGCGCGTTTTTATGTTATGCACTGCCATTAATAAAAGATAATCAAACATGGTACTTGACTCGGAAACCTTGACACAGAAAATGTTTGCACATTAAACATTTTCGTGCAAATGACGTAGGAGAATGAAATTAAAATACTTCAAACAGAATTCAACGTTTGCCGACTGAAATAAAAATTGCTCTTAATTGTGAAACATTTAAAGAAGTTAATTTCAAGGATATTCAGCGAAGTGAAAAGCTTGCGCTGTAAGATTTGACAATGCCTCGCATAAACTGGAACCTTCTTTTCGACTCGGAATTTCATGGAGTATCAAAACGGCAAAACACGACAACCTCGATTTACTTCATTTCCGTTTTTATAACCAACTTCAGCCTGACACTGTATAGCCACATCAACAAGCTTATTACGTTACAACAATGTTGCATGATACTCTAAACATTAAGCAGCCTAAAGTAGAAGATTTATGTTTGATACGTCGTGTAATCATACTAACAAGAAATTATGCGCAAATTTAAACATCTCCTTGAACCCTTGCTGACCTTAGAAGGAAATATGGGAGAGTTTAATATGACAATTTTTATTTCTCAGTCGACGAAAATTGTTAAAGCAAATTAATGTTTCTTTGAAAAATTAAATTGGCATACGGGAAATTAACTTTTAATAAGATTATAATGATTCGATTAATATATATATAGTTCTATTTAGTAGAATCTGACGTTGAAAATGTAATTACTTTATATATTCTAAACAAAGTTTATCTGCAGATTGGCAATGTTTATTCATGATGTGGCTAATAGTTTAATGTAAATAATATATGAAATAGATTAGTTTTAGGGCAAAGAATAGAAATCGTTTGAATTTAACAATACTGAAAAGATGATTCAAGTTTAATTAATTATATTACTTATAATTAATAAGAAAATAAATTAATTTCTTTAAATTGAAATGTAGAACTAAACGAGCAATTGTTACTTTAAATATAATTTTATAAAAAAATACTTTGTTTTATTTTTTTTTAATTTTTGAAAGAGTATCTTGTAAATTTTTTCTATATGTGTCATTTGTATTATTATCTGTAATACTCTGATATAAATATGATAAAATTCCCTACTGAGAGGGAAATAATAATTATTATTTCATTATTATTTCAGAGAAATAATAATTATTATTTCGCTGGTATGAAATTGCTATCGATGTTAAAAAAAAGGTCAATAAAGAGGTACTTTCGGTGCACATTCGGTAACAAAAACGATTGTTAATTTAAAAAAGTATTAGATATGTTAAATTTCCATTTCGCAAACATTAACTGAAGTTGAAAGACATTTTATCTTTATGATGGCAAGAAATACGCAGGCATACCCGATGTTTGTGCGGTCAGTACGTTACGTTCAACCACGAACCCATTTTCGCTACACGCTTTGTAGCGCCGTGTAGGATTCGCTGAATATGATTAAAAAAGAGCGAACTTCGGCTTTAAAACCGTCTCTGACGATGACAATTCAACAATAAAAAGTGGAAAACGAAAAATCCCAATTATTATGGCAGGTGACAATGGCTTTCGCCTTGTTCATGTTCAAAATACTGTTACTGTTTTCTCAATAATTCAAATTTAAGTTTCGAGGTTAAAAATAACACTGACTATATCCATATATCCTCATATAATTGTCACTCATAAATGCTCATGATATTTTGACGACTATAAATTGGATTCATTTCCACGACAGATTTTATTTCAAAGAATGACAACCCTATTTTCATAGCCATCTTTCTTTTCAAATATATTAATGTAAAGTTCTATTTATAACTATTAAAGGAATAATTTATATGATCCAATTTTAATAACTGTACTGATAGAAATTGATATGAAAATTTTACTATTTTTAACAGGAATTTTGGTGTATATAACAGCTCTCATCAAACATTTAAAACCGACAAAACAAAAGACTGTTGCAATGTACATACATATACCTGTATTACGTTTAAAAACAAATTATTTCTTTTAAATAGCAATTACTTATGCCTTATTTCTGTGCGGCATTCGTACACTTTTATGAATCAAATAACAACCTACTATTCATGAAAACCAATTATACTATTTAAATCTTAATTTTCACGTTTCGTATTTTGCAATTACATTGGTATAATAAAACAAGATAATTTGATTTGATAACTTTAAAAGCAACAGCGCGGTTTTGTTTCAAAGTTTGCGATTGCGCCACTAATGGAAAATATTAAAACAGTGTGCATCCAATATCAACATCCAAAATACATGAGTAATCGCTATTGAGCTACATTATTATAATGCTCATTACCTTAAATTGTTCAGGACGTCGGGCACACGCGTTAACACTTTGTTTCTCTCGTTGAAATAAAATTAAAATCCGGTTTACAACGGAAACTAAATTAAATTGTAAAAATCGATGTCAAACAGGTCGAGAAAACCAATGAACGGTCGAATTTAAATTAAATTTCCACTAATACACGCGGTGCTTCGCAACAGAAAAAAAAGAGCTTACTAATTAAAAAAGTAATACCTCGGAAAAAAAAACAATAAATTATGACATTTGAATACAAATCTACGAAATTTATAGTTGCTTATAAATGAATATAAATTAATTAATATTAATTAAGATTTTACTGGTTCTTATATTTATTTATTTGTAATACTTCACAGCTATTCATCTATATCAATACTTTTTAGAATAAAAAGGGGTTGTATTCTCTGTCAAGTAAAGTAACACAAAGAAAAACTGATATGAGTTAAATTGAAAGAAAATATGTACCTTTTGAAAGTAATACAAAATGTTATTGTTTATCAACAACAATATATAAATTTAATCTGATATATACCTCAGTTCTTGTTAAACTAATAAAATCTTCATTCGTGTGCATAATGAATAACAAAATATAAAATTTTCTTCGCGTAAAAGTTTTTTTATTATTGTTTAAAATGCTCATGTATTTTGCGAATGTGAAGAATTTTCTCATTAATTATAATTTGTTTCAAATAAATCTATTTTAATTATCAAATTTCTTTTGGAGTGCCCAGAGAATTCAAACGAACGTGTGAGAATGCAGTTCAGAGAGTATTAATTTTCCGCGCGCATTTTCCTAAAGTAATAGAATAAAATAACAGACCTAATGACATTCCGAAAAAATCCGGTAAACACTGAACAGTGTCTGCGAAATTGTTCATTTTTTAGGGAAGTCTCGACGAACACTCAAATCTGCAATCAAATTGCCATTTAGTGCGGTCCCTTTGGAAAGTAGTATTGCTTCTTCCGGGTTTGTAAAAATTACCTCGATTCTGAGCCTTCCACTTCCTGAGTACGTAAGTCGATAAACGGATTCTACCGCTTTCGCTTTTATGACCGAATTGAGGCGGGGGAGTCAATGTAAAAAAGATGAAATTGTAGTCAGAGCGAGAAAGATTCCAAGGCGAAAGAAAAATTGTGCGTTCATATTGAAGATTTTAATAAAAATTGATTAAAATAATCATATTTTTAAAACTCGTAATACGTTTGCAAAATAACGATGAAAACATTATTACATTTTAATGGGTTTTTTCAAGAATGAAAGACCACTTCTACAGAGGCAAAACGACTAACAAAAAAATAAAATAAAATTTAAATCAAGTAGAAGATTTAAATGTAATTTTCTTTGAAATAAATTTTATGTTGTAATTCTTCAATTAATTTTTAAAATTAAATCTAAAGTACGGGTTTTTGTAGTATATTGATAGTAAATAGAATGGTGCACGCTACAATGCCTTTATCAACAAAAGTTTAAGGCGACCACGTCGACACCCAAATACAGCCAGTTTCGGTTATGCGAATTCCGTTCCGTTTCCCGACTCGGAATTAAGTGCCTTTCCAATACACGATCTCAGACCATGCTCACCGCACCGATGAGTTATATGAGATTTCTCTTGATAATTCATTAATATTTGTCCGCGTATATATAAATTATCAGCCAAATCGTTAAATAAACTTATAAATTTATATTGTTTTTTAAGAGACATCGCAGCCCATTTATTGATTTTACTTTAGCAGAAATGAAATCGAGCAAGACAGTTGGGTTTAAGTGGCAGAACACGTGGCAAAATGGTCAGTAAATTTGTGTCATAGTATTATACTGTTAAAAAAAGACCAATAATTTTAATATCACTTTTCTGTTTTTGAAAAGTGCCATAAATTTTTATTTTCTTTTCCCTTTAACAAGAAAGTACTAATAATGCCAAATACTGCACTATTTATTAATAAATAATTGAACACATATCAATTTTAGTATACTTTTACAGGTAAAAATAATTAGTTGTCATTAATTTTCTTTAGAATTTTTTTTGTAATTATATGCCTGTATTTTATTGTATTTTTTTATATTAATTTAATTGTGAATCTTAAAATACAGAGTTTTGTGGATTTACGGTTTAGTGAATAGCTTTTAAAGACGATTAATAAGTAATGCCGATAACAATTTAATGTCAACTTTATTATGTTGTAAATTAAATTCCGTTTGGATTTACAGTATTTATCTACATTACAATTTATATTCATATCCTCGAAACAGTAAACATAATTAGTAACAAAAAATCAATAATAATTTAATTAAATAATATAATCGCTAAGATAAGTTAACTTAATTTGTTTATGAGGATCGCAGTGATAAACCATTATTTTTAATTATAAATTTATCATTATTCATGTTATGTAAATGTAAAGGGTTGGTACATAATAGCGAAATTCACTATGGAATATTTATCTATGTAACTAAACCGCTTTCCAAGGCAATACTTATTCTAATAATTTAAATTAAAAGCTACTATGAGACGCGTAAGAACACTTGTAACGTTGTTAAGCTGAAGAAATTATGTTAACATAATTCTGAACTACTGAATACCATTAAACGTTTAAGAACACTCTCGCACTGCAAGGAAATAGTACATACTTTTTACTTAAATAAATCTTAAAAAATTACAACAATTTGTAAAAAAATTAACGTGTGTCTAACAGCTGTATACTTTATTTAAAACGTATCAGATAAAGATAAATATCAGTATGCAATATACACAACCTCGGTTGAATTAATTTAATTATATATATTTAAACAAATCTACAATACAAAATAATCTTCAATTTTTATAACAATTAAAATTCGATTGCAATCATATTGTTATTGCAGATAATTTTTTTATTGATTATTGTGTCATTGTCAAGGAAGTTCAAACTAATGTTACCGAAACAAGTGCTCACTTCTGACAGTTATAAGTTAGTCACTTGCATATGTAAGCAGCCGCTTATTTCGCGGAATAGAAAGACCATGAATTAAATATCGAAACCACGTGTACTTTTCTTTTTGACCACATTTTAATATTCGAATGTTCAAGACCAAAATTAATTTAACAATAGTTTGTAAATAACTCGACCAATATTAATGTATTATTCGACTTGCTAATATTTCTTTTCAAATTACATAGAAATTGCGATAATTTTAGTACGATGTAATAAATACTCGATTAATGATATATAATATTAAATACGCGTATTTATTTATTCAGTCATAAAATAATTTGTTTTTAATGTATTTTTAACGTCCATAAAGCTAGCAGTGCAAAGTCAGCAGAATCAAACAAAACCTGGCTTATAATTGAGTGCTAATTGAGTGCTAATTACGTGCTCAAAAAAAAAATTAAGTGCTGTAAAAGAAATATAAAAAA
>JABFPN010006104.1:0-12058 GCA_022817305.1 Leptoteleia sp. ZL-2020
TATGGGTGCTTTCGCGTGCGCGTTTGTTTGTGTGTGTAGGTGCGCGCGTGCGCGTTTATCTGTGTGTGTATGGGTGCTCTCGCGTGCGCGTTTGTTTGTGTGTGTAGGTGTGCGCGCGCGCGTGTCTTCATGGGTGGTCGCTTGAGCTCTTACGGGGCTCGTGATTTTTCCCGTGGAACTTTTTTATTTTTCAGGTTTATTTGACGTTTGCGTCAACCTTCCATTCTGATTCTGTCCCTTGATCTATATAAAAGTTACTACAATAAAAAAAAAATTCAAAGTCCCACTTATCCTGCAATACGTTTAAAACTCAAAGAGATAAAATAATTCCAATGTACATTTCATTTTCCATTTAACTCTACAATTACATCAAACGCCAGAAACAGCCATAAATAGAAATAAAGACGAATAGCAAACGACCGGCTAAAAATAATTTGTATCACTCCGCATGCCCGTACTAATTAAATTTATTTAGCTACATTAAATCGCATTCAAGTATCCAGTGGCAAACACACAACAAAAGCGGTTTCTCACGAATATGATTGATCCCTCCCATTATGATACTCATTGCATCATCTCGTGTAGCATAATTGTGTCCCGTCAATAGGCGAAATTGCGGCTGAATGGTGCTCGAGCCGGTGAAAAACAATGCCGGGCGGTATGAATTTCTGGCGTGCACAGGGCCAGGAAAAATAGTTACGGTAGCCGCGCGCTGGCGGGTTCCGTTGATGTGCGATATTCGCGGCTGAGTGGATCTCCTATAATGGGACCCCCCGCGGCAGCTTTACCTGCATCATCGACTAATCACATCGGATAATAGGGAACAATGACGACCCCCGTGAAAAGTAAGGCATACTCGGCACTTACCTTCTTGGTACGCGACTGTAATCCTCTTACTAGTGCCGAAAGCACAAAGTAAAATGCGGATCGGGCTACTATTACGCATCGGCACGACGGAAAAAAGGACGAAAAAAAGGGAAGAAGAAAAGGAAAAAAAGGAGAGGGACAGAGAGAGAGAGGGAGATAAGGGAGAGAAAAAGGAAATGCGAGAGGGAATAAGGAGAAGAGCGATTCTGTTGTCCGCGAGTCAGAACTGGCCCGGCCCCATTGTGTCTACGGCGCGGTGTCTGCGAAATCTCTTAAGCGGCTGCCAAATTGACCCAAATCTTCGGTTCGACGGGAGAAAAACGCCTCGCCCCGGGTATCTCGGTATAAATTCATTATAATCGGCGAAGTGGGCTCACTGCCACGGTCACCAGGGGTCCCGGCCTGTTTCGTTACGTTTTAGCATAATCATTATATAATTGCACTCGCGCCGATGGGCTCGCACAGTGTTGAATTTCAGGCGCGCGAAGCATCGCTCTTTGGGCCGGCAGTTATTCCATAATCGTTTTTCGTTTTACATTTATACGGGTCCCGGCTGGGCTGTTGTGAAGGAAAAACGCAGCCGGGTTTTGACTGCGCCGACAGATTATTTTGCTGGGATAAATAAAGGACAATTGTTGTGTGGATGGAGCGCAGCTTCTTTTCTTGCGTTGATGCCTGTGTTTGGGTGTTCTTTGAGAGCCGCACGGTAGGGGTATAATAGTTGTAATGCTATATTAGTCGACGTGATATCGAGGATGATGCACGGTTAATTAGAAAGTGGAAGAGCGCGCGAGATTAATTTCCGGGAGTTTTTGAGTTTTGGGAATTTGATTTTTGATTTAATTAACGAATTAAAAGAGGGACGAGTTTGATTTGATGTAATTAAAAGTTAATTATCGTTGATTGCAGTTGATTTAAGATTGTAATTTATATTTGTCTGTATGCAGGGAACATATGCGAAACAGATATAGAACAGATATAGGACATATATGGGACATGTATGGAATGTGTATAGACCATATATGGAACACGTATGGAACATGTTCGAATTCGATAATTGACAGACCTAATAATGACTTCAAAGTAAAAAAGTAGTGTATTTATAAAAATTAAGAATCTAATTATGGTTATAATTTTAATCAAATATTTATTACACAAGAAATCAAACGTAATAACAGTTTGATACTTCGTTCGGCAGGAAAAAATACTGCCTATTTAAAACGATTGAAATAAAATCGTGCCGAAATGAGTAATTTCCATCTGTGGTAAAAAATCCACTTGGCTTTATAATCTTTTGATGAAATTAATAAAAGTTTAATCGTTTCATAATCTGTTGAAACTAATTTCAGAAGATATACTAAAACGTACGAAGATAACCTATATCTCATAATCATTAAATTAATTTTAAATAAATTAACAAATAAACTGAGACATGTTTTCAGAAAAAATTATTACAGTTTCCAATAAATAATCCTCATACAGCTCATTCGTATATATTTTCTTATGTTTAGGAAATAGACAAACATTGTTTATCTATTATAAAATAATCATAATATTTATCCTAATAAAACTAACAACTTGTTAAATTAGCTCGAGAAGTTCGTTTGCTGTATATTATAGTAATTATTCCCAGTACAATAGTCAACCCTATTGCTTTCAAAATTATGCTTGAATATAATGTTAAAAAAATCTAGTGCACAAAATTAATATTTTATTTCCACGTGCAGAAGTAACATCTTTGCAAAAATTGATACTAATTGAATCAATAATCAATAGAACGTAACACAATATAGCCTTTTCACCTTGGATTCCCCTTAAAAGAACACAATTTTTTAACAGCGACCCATTAAGACAATCATCGAGGTGCTTTTTTTTTATTCCCCTTTCTCTTGGCAATTTTAGTTAGATTTACAGTTCGAGTTACACGAACAATAGACGACAATGAATCTGGAATGCGTGATAAACTTAGACAACAAACGATTAACGGCAGCCTCGTTTAAAAGGGACGCTGGTACAATAGAGATTGGGGAAGTAGAACGGGGGACGAGAGGGACGGGGAGTAACAGGCTTCGCAAGGAAAGCAACCAGGGGCTTTACTGCCTTACATTAAGTTCCTGGAGTGAGCGACTAATTACATGACGCCGTTCAGAGTAAACGTGAATTAAAAGGAGACTGTTCCGCGTCCGGGAAGTTCTCTGCCTTCCGGCGATGGATTGTCGACTTGCCTCCGTCGGATAATTTTGAATTATGCAGCTTTTTTCCTGCGACGAAGAAAACGACGAATTGTAACGCTTTCGATGATTACGTCTTTGATGCTACTTTTCCTATGTTTGTGTAAAGGTAGAAAGAGAGAAAAAATAAAAAAAAAATGCGCATTGCAAATGAATAACGCATTCAGAAAAACTGGTCGATTTCAATGATTGGTTCGAGTCTAACATTGAATTGATAGCTAATGGTATGTATTATATGTAATAGAAATTAACAATAGTTTTCGAGTATCCATCGTGATTCACCGAAATATCTTTATCTACCAATTATCTATTGTAATTCCACTAAGAATCTTCCGAAACGCTTCAGATATATTAGGAGTGTATTTATTTTGTATGAGAACTATTTACAGTGTTTTATATCGAATTCAGGACTAAACAGTGTAAATAAATAAGAAAATGAAAGGTCTTAATTGTATCTAAGGAAAGGAAAAGTTTACTTTAGGAATTGAACTACTACATCACGCGTAATAAGCCATATTCTCCGCTGACTCGGTTAAACAATCTTATTTAATATTAATATATTTTAATAACACTGATCTTATATGAATATTTTAGTATCTATGTTCTAAATATTTCGTTGAACAATAAGCCTATCTTGTTTTGTCAATAAGCTTGTTTCTAAACTTAAAAAATTAATCTATATACGTTATATCAATTTATCTTCATAAATATTCTAAATTCGGTTATTAATCATGATTTCTGATTAACGAGGATAGTTAATTATTTTATTAATAACTGTTATATTGATTGAATTGTCTAATTTGTATAACTCTATTTTAGATTTAAAATATATATTGTATTATGACAAATTGTACAGCGTTTAATTTGTACAAATGTATAAAATTGGGGTGAAGATGTAAAGTAAACTGTAAAATAAACTTCTCGCTCAATAATTATAGATTTCAATGCACGAAATTAATATAATTGTTTTGAGTACATTCAGATTGCAGTTTTAATTACATATATCTTGTGTACTGTTAGAGGCTGCCAAGGTTTATTTGCAGATTTGTAGCCAACGAAGAAAACCACATCAATTTCATATATAGAACCCCAGGTCAAAGGCGTACTTGTACACCTTTACCAAATAAAATGATTTCTAATATTCAGTGTAATTTCATTTTTTACGTTTGTCATACAAATAAATTAAGAATTATTTGTGTCCTATTTTTTTGAGGTTTCATAATCAATAAATCATTTTATATTACCAATATAGCAAAAAGATAAACATATTTTCTTGATAACAGAGAGATTATATATAAAATTTTCAACATTTTTGTGTAATGTTATTAGAATAACTTACCTATTTTAAAAAATTGCATGGTGCCAGGGTTCATCCTGATTACGCACTCACTGGTCACTGATCACTCAGGGCATATTAACTTTCATATAAGAAACGTAAAGCGAATACCGCAATGCCTCCAGTTTTAATGGTTGATCTGTAAAAAGAAATAGATGGAAATTAGAACGTATAAAATTTATACATTGAGAAAAATATGATAGAGTAAAGTACATTTGTGTTAGTAAACCGAATACATAAGGCATTACTCGTGTTTTGTTTTGACCAAAACATTAATTAACAATCTCTTAACTACATTTGTGGTTCTAATTAAATTCTTAACTGGTTTTATTAACTCTCAAACAGTCAGTTTAAGAAAACTACCTAGACGCAATGTTAGTTTATAATTTATCAATAAACATCGATGATGGGCCAATTCTGAGACAATCACCATTTAATACACGGTATTTCTCTCGACTTTTTTTTTCGAATCATCTAAAAAAGTAATTTAAGCCAGCGTGGATATTTATTGTATTATTATTAGCAAGCGGACAAAGTTATGCATTGTCAAAGCCTACTGTGGCATTACGATAAGAGTATTTTCGGTACTGAATTCTTCCTACGTCCCTTGACCAGGAAGCCCAAAAAATTCAACCTACGAGAACGCCAACGTGGAAAACTCAATGGTAGACATAAACCAAAAATGCGAAGAGAAAAGTACAGGGCTCAGTGCTTCGAGCAAGAAAAAAGTGCTTTTTAGTGCGGGGCATAAAAATTTTATTTTATTTTGACGAATCAAGCATCGTACAGTTTATGTTGTTGATCAAAAATTGTATAAACTATTGGCGTTCAACTTTAGAAACGTAAGTGGGTAGACGGGCAGTGTAAAAATAAAAGTACAAATCTAATATTGTCCTTGTTGACAAAACTGCTATTTTTGGCTATTTTCTTTCTAAATAGGTACTATGGAGTCAAGTTTTTTTGAGTAAGTGTATATAACTAGCACATTTAAATTTATTTAGAATTGCATTCAGTTTTGCTTTATCAAATAATTGAGATAATTATATTCTTATCAATAATCAATATTCGTTCTTTTGAATAAAAAATAGATGAGAATCAATTGATAATAAATTTCTGTATAATCTTATCGCCATAATTTTATGGTTACTAGATTTCAAGTAGAATAAGTCAGTTATATATCAGACAACATATAATGTCACAATTTATTTTTGTTAATGTTAATAAGTTTTATTCTAAAAATTTTAAGACTTACTTTTCTTAATCAAATTTTATGAATTAAACAAAAGTTTGATATAAAAAAAGTCTAAAATATCAAGTTATTACAGAAAGGGTATTAATTAAAATAATATTATAATTTTCAAATGTAAATAATGGCATATTAAACGATAAAAAGCCTTGTAATGATAAAAGTGGAATTACTATTTTCTTTATTATATTTTTTAAGTTAATATCAAAAATGCAACTTTTCCTTGCGGTAAAGTAAAAGACAGCATGCGCTAAAACATTTTATTTCTTGAAGGACATTTTTGCATGATCGAACAAGGTGTCAAAAAGACGATTCATTGCAGCATCTCTCGACTCTAGTTGTTTTCACGTGCGGTTTCATTTAGCGGTAGTGGTATAACAGTAGCAGAGACGTCTTATTCAGTGGCGCTCCTTTTCCTCTTTTATCTCTTTATTCCCTCTTTCCTTGGACCCCCGTGTAATCACGACGGATGTAAGACTCCATTTTGGCCAGCAAAGACCTTACTTTCTTGTTTCTTGTTCGATTCAGCAAAATGTTAAAAAATTTTTTTTAATATTCCACATTTAACGATAAATATACATTAAAATATGCCTCAAA
The DNA here is from genome assembly GCA_022817305.1 of Leptoteleia sp. ZL-2020. Classification (NCBI taxonomy): domain Eukaryota; kingdom Metazoa; phylum Arthropoda; class Insecta; order Hymenoptera; family Scelionidae; genus Leptoteleia; species Leptoteleia sp. ZL-2020. The sequence goes on from JABFPN010006104.1 coordinate 6,278, forward strand.
ATGACACTTTAATTTAAATACATTTTTAAAAAGTATATAAGAGTTAATTTTCATCCAATTTATTAAATGAATTTTTGGTGAATTATATTACCTATGTAATAGGATACATTTTAGAGACTAATTAATTCGTTAAATTCACAAAGAATTTAAATAAAAATATATAAATTTTTCTTAGTGTTATTAACAGGTTCAATCAATTTCAATAGTTAATTAAAATGAATTTTACAAAAATACGAAACATTCACTACGAAAAATTGAAAAAAGAATATAAGATAAACTACATTAAAAATTTTCGAATTTTAAATCTTATGGATTATTTTATTAGGTTATTTTATTTACCAATATAGAAAAACATGTGGCTATAATGGTAAATATATTTATATAGGCGACTAACTATCAAGAGTAACCGCAAAATTGCATTCTACATCTTGTCATTTCTCTTAAAAGTATAATAAGTCCAGTAAAAATTACATAAAAATTCTAATAATAAAGTCATTCTTAATACATTTTAACAAACTATAATATTTAAACAAAGAATGATACATATCTAAAACAAAGTTAAAAACAGTAATTTTATCTGTCATATTTTTTTCAGTTTATCAATACAAAAAATTTATCATACGAATGCCATTCCTAACGGCAATAATTAAAACATGGTAATAATTGTTGTAATATTTTACTGGGTATAGAATTTCCTTTATATAATTTAAAAAGAAAATAATTGCAATGTGCAACATGAATATAAAAAAATTAACAACGCGGAGGTTATGGATGCAACGTTTTACAATATGTTTTGCAGTCTTTGATAAATTAGTCAATACGAAAAAGAAAGTTTGGTCAATGTTCAGCAAATTTTTAAATATACTTGGTTTTTAAGAACTATTGTAAGTTAAAAATTTTCCAAGCAACTGCTAACTCACTACCATATAAGTAAGTACAAAGAATGGTAGAAGCTGAATTGATAAAAAATATATCTTTAATGTTTAAAATAAATAAATTGATCTCCAATATATTGATATTAGAATATATATAAATATTTTTTATTATAAATTATATTCATTATATATTCTTATTTATAAATTTATACATATAAATATTTACATATTTACACGCTCTGTTTCGAGTATTATTTTCAGAGTGTAGTTGATTATAGGTTTCAATGAAGAAGATATTTTGAGATCTAGTTTTAATAGTAGGAACTCTAAACTTCAACTCGTTCATCAAAATATTGCAGTCAATTTTACCATCAATCAATTTATGTAAAAATATTACATCATGAAAGTTTCGCAAAGATTCAAGTGATGGAATACGCAAAGCATGGTAAATAACATTATATTTATGTTCAATAAAAGGATCTGGAAAATTTAAACGAGGAGATAAAATTCTATAAGATTTAATATAAATAATATGAAACTTTCAAGACTAAATAAAAGTAGAGTTGGCTGCAAGTTCTTCTAATGAAACCGAGTTGTTGAGTGGATTTATTAGTTATATAAACAACATATTGAAGTCTTTTTATTATCGAAAATGATACCTAGATCTTTAATGCGTGATACTATTTCAAATAGAGCACAATTTATAAAATACCTATCAGCACAAGTAATTTTACTGTGATTAAATGAGATTGTCTTAAATTCATCAGGGTTTAAATAAAGATAAAAAAGAACTTTCAAATTAAAATTCTAAAACATTATTGAAGAGTAATAATGTTCCTAAGTGATTTAACACCCTTGCAAACTTAATCTGTTGGATTTACAAAAAAAAAAGATGCACCATAGTAAGTTCTCCTAAAAAAGTTACAAATTTTAAACTTGTCAGAAATCGTACATATGATCTATGAATTATGCAACCAAGCCCCTTACCACTCGGCTAACCACTACATCTGTTACGCGATATCGCAAGTTTTGTTAGACTATCAGCCATCTTAAATAGTGGTATGAGTGTCTTTTGGAAGTAAAATGCTTAATGTCATCCATGGTCGAGTGGTAAGGCGGTTGACTCATAACTCGTAGATCGTGATTACGATTCTCAGCAAGACTAAAATGAATAATTTCATTTTTAATAAAAACTAACCGCGGTATTTAGTGGGCCAATTCCACAGATCGGCTATAATAGCCGAATACATGGCTTTACATATTAAATTTTAGTTTATTGTGGTGGAATCCGTATTAGCCATGGCAAAACCTATTATTATTTCCGATATACTGTGCGGTATTTAAAAGTTATAATTTAAGCCACAGTACTGTTATCTACACGGGGTGATAAAACAATTTAATATAAATTTTCCAAAAAGTATCTAAAAATTATATATCATCCATAACGGTACATTAATATCGTTCAAAACTAGCGCCAGTCACAAAGCAAATCAAAAGAAAAAACCCCCTTGACTTCTAAAATGCTATGAAAAGTGTTAAAAAAATTAATTAGATTGCTAAATTAAAAGAAACTCCATCCCAAACCATTATACAATCCACGCCAAGGTATTTCTTTGACGCATTAAATTGCCACCGATGAACTGGCTGCAAATTAATGACTCGTTTGAATGCTCGCCGACCGTATCTAATTAGACGTCGCAAAGTATCATTACATGCACTTCATACGTCGAATCTGGCAACGGTATAAAAGTTCACGCCAAAGACTTTGTGCCTCCCGTCGGCAGGATATGTCACAATGTCGGCGCCGAGGGGACGACGGGGTGGGGTGTCGAGGGGGGGTTAGCGGTGTTCGGCGAAAGTCATATACCGCAGAAATATACATAAAACAGCGGAAACAAGAGCGAAGCGCAGTGTAATAAAGAGAGTGGTTGGGGCGGCCGGTCGGTTTTCCAATGTTGGTTGGCTCGGGCAGGAAGAATCGAAAGCCCGGCGCGACTTTGAAGCACAGTCAATAAAGCTATTAGCATTTAGACGAGCTGTCGTCGAGGCTGCTTTCGTTCGCAGTCGACGTTTCCAACCCCCCCCCCCCGCCACCCCATCCCCCTTTTACCCCTCCCCTCGCCACCTAACCACCCCACGACGCCCGTTGACACTCTCGGTTCCGTCTTCCGTCCATCCCCCCCCTCCCTCCCATCCTCATCTGCCCGGCCTTCCTCTTCCTGGTCGACTTCGGTGTCGTTGAAATGCATACCGATGTACGTATCCCCGTGGCGAAGTAACGCGCAACAGTCGCGCACGCAGACACCCAACCGCATAGTAACGCATCGATGCTTGCAACAGAGCGGATTTGCCACCTCTCTGTTTTACCGGCAGAAAAAGGCCGAGAACACTCCTACCCCCGGCGTTGCTCATTGTACGTGGGTGTGCGCGCTTTTCTTCTATGTTCGTTAACACATATCCCCGCGCGGTGTGTGCACGTACACACGTGGCACAAGCGTACCGAAGATACCTATTAAAGGCATCTCACGCAAGTACCGACGTTGCCCTGGAAACGCGCGACTCCAGTGACAGACCGGTTATGATTCAGGCCCCTTTCCTCGCGGCTCAATTTTTCGAAGGGACGACTTTACACGGACATTTGCTTATTTTATTATTTGTGTAACGATGCTTAATTGGCCGTGATAAAGTCGGCATTAAAAATTATTACACGAAATATCCATTACGAAATTTATCCTATTTTGGCGCTCCCGTCGCAATGTAAGGGGGGTCTCTTTATTTGATGGCCTAATTTTGTGGGCATTATTGTGTATCGGAGCTTTTGAATTATTCCGCGCGCCTTTTTTAATGTTGCTTAATTAGTTTTGCGTGTTCACTTTTAAGGAGTATAAAGTCATTTCATGCAGGATAAAAGTGTACCATTAGAATTGTATTTAGTTTGTCATTTCATGGAGAAAACGTATGGCTGATTGAATAAATTGACTTTTTTGCGTGGATTGTTACACGATAAGCAAAGGGCAATAAAAATAATTATATTAATTTTTTTTCTGTATGGAATAATATTGGAATATAATGAAAGATTGATAAATTGGTTACGAAAAATTAAAACACCACCCATGAAAAAAAATTTATAATGGCTGCCATATATATGCGGTATATATGCGGCATATATGCCACCTATATAAAATTCTTTCATGAGCAGGTATCAAAAGTACTTTGAATAATAGATTAGAACAACTACAGCACAATTGATTGCCATATCTTCTATCACTGTAACTGATCTGTGATTTTTGTCCTAATCCGATACATTGGCCACGGCGGCTGATCGCGTGGCTTCGCAATTTTTAACTTTATTGTAGTGTGACAGAATCTGTAGCAATCGCAATAAAACCTGTGGTTATCTGTGACAAACTCTATGGTATTTTAATGTTATAAATTAAGTCACAGATTTTTTGGCGTGAAAAATAATTCATAATGAAAATTTTTCAAAACTATTTACTCTATATATATATATAGATTATTTTTAATCAGAAGTAACCTGACCCTAGATTGGATATTATTTACAAAATATTTCAGCAATAATTTACACTTTTTAATAGTTCACTTACAGTATTTGGAATCCGGATATTCTAAGTGTAAAATCCATTTAATGGCAAAGAGTAATCCGTATTCAGAAAAAGAAGTATTGTTAAAAATATTTGTTTTTTAGATCGGGAATAATAGACTTTAAAAATAAAAATTGCTGCTTAAATATCGCAAATACTACACTGAAAAAAATAGTATGGAAAATCCAGTAATAACTATTAATGCCTACATAAATTTCACTCATTGTCATCCACTTAATTAATTACCATAAATTTTGGGTGTCACATTCAACAGAATGTTTAAAATGTTTAATAGAAACAGAGATAATAAACCACTTAATTAAAAAAAATTCCAGAACTTAATAGCAGTAGATTCATAGGAATTTATTTCTTTAACAAACAAACCCTGCGAACAAATATCAGCAATAAAACACCGGAATCTTTTATCTAATTTTATACGCTAAAACCTCCTTAATTCTCACTTAATATTGCTACATTATACATTTTTAAGCTCCAATGTACTAAAGAGCAAGATGTTGAATATTAAAAAAAATTAGTTAACATTAAAATTACATTACAATCATTTTACATAAGCCATTTATTAACTCCATTACAGGTGTGCGCTTGGAATCACATAAAAAGCGTGAAAAGATTCCTTCACAGCAAAGTCATTCATCATCAACGTAATTTCATCCGTGGTACAGCTATGCATAATATAACAGTGCTGTATGTGTATTTATCCAATTCCAATATATGTTGAACACTCTGTTTCATTAATATCTAGTAATAAGGATTATTAATGCTCATTAATCTTTAGCATAATCTCACAAAGAGAAGACATCAAGTCTACTTAGCCCGGAAATATCGGCGTACGTTAAAGATGCATGGCCGAATGAATAAATTTGCGGGAAATGAAATCGGAAAGTCATTTGCGTGTTGATAAGTTTCCGCGCGCCGCGCCACGGTGCCTATTAAATATTCCGGCAGCGCGGGAATCGCGTTTCGATCGACAGTTAAGTAATCCGTCTTTGTACGTAAGTATATACAAACACAGCGGCGAATAACGTAACGTAGTAGCATCGTAGTATATGGGGGATGCCCAAAAGCTTGGCTATGGAATGAGACGCACACCTATATAAGAGACGATACCCACACGCTGCCGCAGACCGTCACCGTTTCATACAAGGGTGGGGTGAAACAACCCTCTAATAGCCGGGGCGGCGCCTACACCCAACCCTAATAGCCCTATCTCATCCCCCTCCCCCCCCCTCCCGCCCCGCCGCTCTTCGACTATCCAGAACTCTCTGTTCAACGGTCCCTCACCC
>JABFPN010006105.1:0-12057 GCA_022817305.1 Leptoteleia sp. ZL-2020
CTTCCTCTTTTTTCTTTTTTTTTTTTTTTTTATCTTTCCACCAATGATACGGAAGATGTTGCCGGCAGGCCTCGAAACCCCATTTTTGATAGATCGACCCGATCGATCAGGAATTTTCATTACACATGTCCACTGAAAACTTACAATCTCACGATTACGAGGTATATTGCAATCGTAAAACTCCAACTTTCATTTCACAATTTTAATTTGTAGAGTCGAATATATTTGTACCCGGGACTGGTGTAGCGTCGATGCACGATTCGCGAAGAATTAAATGCGAAAGAAAATTACTAAATATTACCGACGATGTTGGTGAACTGGTGGTATAGTTGTGAGAATTGCAAAATTACTATCCCAAGTTGGTAAAAAGTGTCAGCTTTCAACAAACAATCGCCAACTAATTGACAGATTTTCGTTAGTTTTGTTGGTTTCTAATTTAATATAGTAATCTTGCAATTCTTGCAAACTTATGATCCGCTCACCAACATTGTCAGTTATTTTTATTAATCATTTCTCACCGCGTACAAATAAGTCCCAGACCGCTTTTGAAATATTTATTGTGTTTACAAACATGCGCACAACTCTGCAGATAAGTGCATAAAGTGTATGATGCAAAACAGTAGTGCGATATTTATGTTGACGATTTTGTGTCGCAAGTCTCGCGATTAGACACTTGATTTAATTCCCATTAATTGTAATTTACATCTGATCCAATTGGAAAGAAATTGCCGTTTTCTGCGAGCTTTACGTAAGCTGCCTGATATTTTCATCACAAAATTTGCACAATCGTTGAAATCTCTTATATTAATCTAAAACGTTACATTAATCATCACGGTAATTGTACAATTTTCCTTTCCAATATACACACAAGAAGCGATTTACTTTAATCCGCGGCCGTGTCGAAAGTTACCGACGTTTCGCGTAACCTCGCCACGGCGCGTCGATCGTGACGTTTATCGTTGTGACGTTGTACCGTTAAGATTTCCTTGATTCCTTTTTCTAGTTTCTCAATTTGCCGAGGGTCACCGCGTGCATCGAACAAATGTAAAGTAAACGCAGAGGCTTGTTCGGAGAAAAATCATGACGATTACTGCGAATAATCGTGGAGTATTGAAAATTACTGGTTCGTTAGTACCTTCTCATTTCATCCTGGGGTGGAGAGGGGGAGAGTGAAAAATTGATAAGAAAAGGGAGAAAACATAAGTAGGGCCCAAACGAGGCTGAAACTTGGAATACCTGAACAACGGTTTCCTTTTTTGAGCCCTATAAGGAACTATCTAGGTGAATTCGAACCTGAAGTAATATGGCATCCAAAGCTGGCCCAAGCAAGGTTAACTAGTTTGGGCACCGGTCAGGCACCCAGGTTTCCATTTTTTATTAATACAAAAAAATGATTACTGATCAGAGCCACACCAGATATTCTAAATTTAGCCATAATAGAATAAATGTGGAAACCATTTCGGGACCAAACCCGAATAACATTTCAAAATATGAAAAAAAGTTTCTCAGTTTACCAACAATGTCAGTAATTCTTATTAATCTTTCCTCTCCGTGTGGATAACAAATAAGGTCCCTCTTGGGCCCCGATTTGGTTCCTCATTAGACCCTTATATACACCGTTGCCAACTAATACGTAACCCACCGTGTTTGGATACCAAATCGGTTCCTAATTTGGAAACATGGAAAACGAATCAGGACCACATCTAGTTCCACGCTAGATTTCTACTTGGGATATTAATTAACAAACAGAATTAAACCAAACTTTGACACGATACAATGTAAAAGATTAGAGAATCGTCAGATATTAGACATTTCACCCCAACTCTTCGTTCCTTCAACGTCTTTTCCCACGAGATGACACTACGAAAAGTCAAAGCGTGTAGCGCACCGATCTAAGATGAGCCAGTTCGATTGCACGTGGGACTCGGTGTCATCCTCTCACAACGAGTAGCGCGCGGCACGTGCGCGCCATTAAACGTCGCCGCGGAAGTCGCCGCGCGTTTTCCTGGCGCTTATCCAGCCCGCGAATATTTTTCAGCCGCCTATCGTCGCCGGGCCTTTCCACACCGTCCGAGTCCGCGATCCCCGTTTGGTCCAATTTTGCACTAATTAGCCCACACGCGAAATGTTACCGACCGGTGTTAAAACAGAGAATGAAGAAAAATAATGCGTCTATGAATTTGAAACCATTTTAATTATGCACTTCTATCGCTTTCTTACATTATAGTGTAAAGACATTTCATCTTATTCTCTAATAACTTGAACATATTCTGTCAGCATTATCCAAAATAGCCTGCTTTTCCACGATAAATACCACGACTGAATTAATATCGACAATTTTGGCAAGTAGTATAAAAATTGCCGAAACATCTTTGTCCCGTATCGATTATGCTAAAGCCCCGAATAGATTAATTCGACACAAAGTGTGCTTTACGCCCGGGTTCGCTTCTTTTTTTTCCTCGAAAAGACACGCTGCGTTTTATGGTCGGTTATTTTCTCCTTCGTGGGGGACGCGGGGCGCGGCGCATTGAAATTCGACGAAAGTCGTGGCAACGGCACCAGGGGTGCAAATGACAAACGTCCCGAGTGCCAAAAATGAAATTTCACGGGATTCGATAAAAAGTGTTCCGTGTTGCGGTTAAATCGAGGGCGGATAAGAAGGGTGGCCCCCCCCCCTCCCCCACGTAATGACTATTTATAGTGACGCGAGATACAAAATTATGTTTCGTGGCGGGAAAGTGGCCGTTCGATATTTTGCGGTTACCGATTTGGCGGCTCCGGGGCGGAGGGGGAGGGCGGGATAGCTTCTCTTTTTTTTTTTTGCGCACGAACGCCACTTTCAAATGGGCTCAATATTTATGGCCTCACGTTTCGACACGGATCGAACAGCAAGGAACCGAGGAACATTTCCATGGTGGAACTAACCATAGTCGCCCGGTTCGCATTTCAATAAGTCCAAATCTCATTTCATTGTTCCCTCCGTCATTAAATAACGAAAATTAGACTACTTTGTGTCAGCCAATAATGGCCATTTCTTCGATTCTTATGACACGACAACAAATTTGTCCCAGTCAACGTGATACAATGGAAATTTCAAAATGTCCCGGCGATAAATTTGTCCGTTGTCATGGTGGCGCGACTAACTAACCGACTCATCAGCATTTGCATGTGAAAGGTCGAAATTCGAAGAAGAAGAAGAGCGGAAAAAAAACACCTAACTGACGGGAAAAAATCTACACACAAATAAAGTGGTATCGAGCGACTCCTGGGCAGCTCCTCGCGTATGCCTCCCCCCTCACCACTCCCGCCCAAATCACTTCATTAATAATTTCCCGCGCGAACGCTTTTCCGCTATTTGAAAATAAATTTCTGTTTCTTTTCTTTGGAGTCGCACGTCAAAACACGTGGAAATTCTCCGGGGCAAAATTTATAGTCGGTGCCTGACGCTTTCTCATGGTGTTCCACGTCGTTATTTATTCCAGTCGAGAGTCTCGAACTGGCCTAGATCGCGCGATCTTCGCCATGTGCTCACGCTCATTGACGTCTTTCCGTCTCTCTTGCTCCGCAATGAAAAACAAAAAAAAAATCACTCCGGAGCCTTAGTACGCCGAGACAATTATTTCAAATTTTAATATCCTTTTCGTAATATATAATTAAGAAACAAGAAAATCTTCAAAAAATTGATTTTGTAAATATTTTTGATTATTGTATGGTACCGAACATCATAACAATCCATTATATTGTTATGAATTAAGTAAATAATAACAATATCAATAATAATAACAATAACAATAAATATAACAATAATAATAATAATAACAACATCAATATCAATAAATATAACAGTAACAATAATAATAATAATAATAATAATAACAATAAATATAACAATAATAATAATAACAAAAATAACATAAATAATAACAATAATAATAACATTAATGTTCACAAGGAATCGCGTACTCTGAATATTATCGCCCAAAATGATTTCTGTCTTTCCCGCTCACTCGCCTGTCCTTCTCCAGCTCAATTAAAGCCAAGCGAGTTCGTCTCCGTCGCGGCGATCTAGCTTCCCGTTTGGCCCGACCTCTCGGCCGTCGTCTTCGCTCTCGCTCGTATCTCCCGCGTCGTAGACGAGTTGGCGCTCGGCCGGCGAAGCTAATCGAGCGGAACGAGGATGATCGGCAACTCGTTTGTGACACTTAATCGACTCGCCCTGCACGCCCGGGCTTTAATCTATGGGCGCGCGCGCACGCACGCAGGCTTACGTTTACATGAAATATTGAAATTACGCTGCCGGAAATAGACGGCGTGCACGCTACTTTGCGCCGCGACCAAAATATCCCGGGCGCGCTATTTTGCTCTGTTTACGCTCGTAATTATCATTGCTCGCGATTGAAAGGATTTATTGTAACAACCGAGCCGGTTTGTTTGCATAAGTGAACTTGATTTAATAGCCCCCCTTCCCCTGCCCCCTCCCCACACCCCTACTACCGTGCTTTTCCAGTTCTCGCGAAATAATTTCATGTTGCGCACCTTTAATGTTATCGCGAAAGAATCGGACGTTCCTCGGCCTTAATCGGGATTTCATCTTTTACCGACGAATGATAAAACAGATATGATTATTAAGGGCCAGAGAAATGGGGTTATTCCGGGACGGTAATTAAGACACTGTTTGAACTCATTTAAGAAAAAGGAAACTCCATTTTAAAGCTGTTAAGAAATACTATTTAGCCTAATAAAAAATGTCCCGCGTACCTATAACCGTTACTGGAAAACAATGTAAACTTGGTCAGATTAGGTTAGATGAGATTGGGAACCCTTGTAAGATTCGAAAGGCCCGCGCAAACAATTTTTTGCACTTTTACCAACCGGTTCGCGGGCATCGAAATTGAATCCGGCCCAAAGTCGGGACTGACAAGACAGCCCGTTCATTAACCGTGGTTGCCATAAATCTGACTTTTAATATCCCGGGTGAGTAGTAAGAGCGATGATGTCGCGACCTTTTGAAAGTGACGCGTTAGCGAATTTCTAATCGTCGGCTGCGGATAGTCCCACGCTCCTATCTCGGCGCGGATCCGAAGCCCAACGCGCGAAGGAAAGGAATCGGGGGAAAAGAGATTTTGGCCAAAACGGAGGCGATATCCTCGAAGGCAAAAGAGAGAAGGGAACACAAATGGAATGCAATTAACTTTTTGCCCGGCGTAATTTCGTGGCTCTTTTTTTTTCTCTTTCCAACTTTTTTTTTGTTGTTGCAAATTGCGCCATCGCACGGGAACGAATTTATTATTTGACTTAATTTTGGGCTCAATTAAGGCGCCGGATTTCAAAACTCGGTGGGTAAAAATGGTCGCGGGCGCAAAAAAAGTCGACGCAAATTTGAGGCAAAAGTCACGCGACCGTGCGCCTTTTGAAACTGCGTACTTTCACTCGCCGTAACCTATTATACAATGTAAGAGGGAACGCGCGCGAGACTTTATTATCTGCGTTACATATAATCGAAGCGATTATTTCGCGAAACCCGCCCCGGCCCGGCCGAGGAAGAACGTTGCTTGGTCGGCGAATTTTCGCAACGGCCCGGATCTTCGATTGCACTATTGACGTTAACGAAGAGCCGTGGGCCGTCGCGACGAAACTAACTGCAAAACCGCAGGGCCTATTAAGCCGACCGCGACCGCGTTTGTTACCGAAGCAAATCAGCCGGATCGATAACGCAGCTGCCGACTTCATGATTCACCGTTCGCGAAAGATAAATTTCCATTGCGTGGGCGCGGCTCAATGGATTTTACTTTTCAACGTTTAAGGCGACAAATTAACATTTGACAACACTGAAAATTCCAAAAAGCTGGGCGATTTAAGCGTCTTCCTTTTACTATTAGAATCACCAGTGTTAATAGCCTATCATATTGTATTAGAAGTAACATAAATTCAACATTACATATCGCCTTGTACATAAAGTAGAGTTAAATTTAAATTCAAATAAACATTTGTTTTTCGGTACCCTTAAGGAATCTACTATACTTTATCAACAGTCGATAAAATCGTTAGAACTTAATCCTTTATATGACGGGAACGTCAATATATGAATTATGGCCTTTTTATACAATAATAACCCAAGAGTCGTTATCAGCATGAAACCCGAGTAAATATATATATATTAAAAAAAAAAAAAAAAAGAAATTTGTTCACACACGAGTGAAACTTGCAAAATCATTACGCAAGCCATCTCGACAACTTTTCTTCTATCACTTTAAAACGCGGACTCCTTAATCCGTTTATTATTCATGAATTTTTTTATTCCGCTCAGAATCAATACCGATTAGCGATCCGATGAAAAATCAATTAATCAGTGCCGCGGAACACGATTGCATTGGAAATGGCGCGTAGGCGCGATCGTTTCCCACGATCTGCCACGGCCGTATATCACACATGATACCAACGGATTTTTGCCCCGACGCCGCGGTACGCAACCGGGCAAATTATGCCGCCGCGCGTCGATTTAATTAAAACAAACTCGTTCGGCGTGTGGATTAAAGCGTGGGCGGCCCCGCCAACCGGCAAGTAGGTTAACGCCGGGGAGAGCCTACTGCGAAATTTTTCGCCGCTCTTGCGATCGCGCCAACGTCGAGTCCAGTTTCCCCGTTGATTTACGGCGCAGAAGTGCCGAGTTACGAGCCGAAGGTCGTAATTACAACGCGGCCCGATCGGCCGGCGATCATTAATTCCCATCTCTCGCTGAATCAACCGATTGATTTTCGTTCGTTTTAACGATTTTTTGTATAGAGCGTACGGAAAGTGCCCCGTTTCCGTCCCGTTTGGAAGACGGAAACCAGCTGATTATAGACGAGGATGAAAACTTGCTAGATTCCAAGGAGAGAATGGCGGAAATTCGACAGTTTCCACACTAGGACGGAAAACGACTAGTTTCCGCCCGCGTCTCCTTGGTAACCAGCAAGTTTCCTTACACTTGTTGCAAAAAATTTACATTAAATAGAATCTAGATATCATAAATAGAACTTTTCTTGAATTAAGAATGTTTAAGAATGTTCAATAGAAAATCTATTGAACATAAGAAGATTCTATTATCCTTAAATAGTCATTTTTACGAGTGTCATCAACTTCGTACTCGTCTAAAATCGCCGTCGTTCCGCCCTCGGTGCATAATACACTATTTCCACTTATATTCATCCTTATAATTACCATTCTTTTGCAAGACAAACTTGCATCGACATTACTCAATGAGCGTGCTTTAACGGTCGCTCGTAAAATTCTGCACTTTTGGTACTCTCATTCTTCATTCGATCTCCTTTAAAGAGATCGCATAATGACGTCTCATTCCCATGATTACATACATTTGCATCGCTACATTTTAATTCATAAATGATATATGCTTTTAAATGGCACGGCAAAAACTACAGATAAGAATAATAATTATGAAAATTCTTTTCGAATCGCGAAATGTAAAATTGCAGAATACGAAGCTGCAGTGAGAAAGTTACCGATGCGAATTTGGCGACCCAATTTTGAGGAAAAAAAATGTAAATTGAAAATTTGGAAATTATTTCATCATTATTTAAACCACATTCTTCCTCAGCTTAAATTTATATATATATACATATATATATATATAAATCTAAACTAAAAACCACGGAGCCATCCCGTCGGAATTCGGATCGCCGATATTTTATATCCTTTAGGACAGCGTCGAAGGAAGAGGAGGAAAAAAGAAAGAAAAAGAAAAAAAAATCGGTATCGAAAAGTAACCGGACCCTCGTGAGGATACTGTTACGAAGCATCTGCCCCGGGTACGCTTCCGAATTCGAATCGCAGATGGCGCCGCGGCGCACTCTTTTAATTGATCGGACGGAGTAATTGGGGTACTGTGTTAGGGACTGGTTGCCGTAAATATCGGAATGAAGTTCAAGTTGAGCGAAACTGAAAGTGGTTCGGCGTGACTTAGCCGCGCGGCGAGACCAGTTTTCGAGCTTCTTTTCGCTACGGGTTCGTCCAACCCGGAGCGCCAACTTTTCACGGCTCCGTGACTCGTTCGCTCGAGTCAACTCCCGCCCCCCCCTCCCCCTCCACCCGAACCGTGCGCGCGCGAGCGGTCCCGAACCCGTCGCCCCACTTTTTCGTGCCATAAATTTCGCTATTAATAACGTGATAATGAAGTAATGGCGCGTAATGAAAGGCCGGAATAAAAATTGCGCGATCGTTATCCCGCGAAAATAATGCCGCAAGTCAAACATTAAATTATCGTTAGTGTAATAGTAACGTAAACGTCGGGGCATAATGCATTCGATAGTATCCATTACGTGTGTGTGCGCGCGCGCCGTTTCGTCATTTCTAAAGCCGCCGTCAAATCGCCAATGCATTGTCCCGCTGCGCGCCAGGCTCCCAACGCGACGTTAACGATCGTTCGACATTTAACTAACGCGTTGTCGCGCAGAAACCTTGAATCGCGCGCGCGCGGCAATGGAGCAACGCGCGTTATGCAATTAACGAATCGTGCGTGCAAGGGCATCGCATTCTGATCTGAGAGCGATTTGCGCTCTAAGCCAGCGCGCCAAACGCGGCCTATTACTCGCGGCATCTGGGAGCGCGCGCGGTCGTTGCACGCGGCTCTGGGTCAGACGGCTTTTCTCGGCTTTTCTGGCCAGAAAACACCGCGTCGCGCAGTTCGGTCTCTCGTTATCGCCACTTACGAAGTGTCGCTCTTTGATTCGGTACTCTTGAGAATAGATCAAGTGCGCGGGGCACTAGTATGTTGACTCTCTCGAGTCGTAAGCCAACTTAACTCAATGACTTGTGCGGCAAAATATATATATTTGAAGAGTTACTTCCTGCGGGAGCGTAACTGTACTTGAAGCCAACTTCAGGTGTTATGAAACTTAAATGTTTGATATTTTTTTTTATATATAGTAATGGTAAAGACGATAGAACAACCGAGATAAAACTTTATATATATACCCCATATGATGCATATATAGTCTATATATTTTCCCATATAGGCCCCATATATTTGGGCATATCTATATCCTAAAAGTTACTTCCCCCCTCCCCTATGGTCCAAAGAGCACACCCAGTTTTCTTTTCCTTAAGGCAGAACCTCTTATAGGATAGTAAATATCTAAATAACCAACTTCATGCGAAACAAAACGACATTCAGAGCGTTACCAAAAGTTCCAAGCACTGTACTGTATTCATATATAAATCTGTAGCTATACGCGTACGTACAATCTATGGAAAAATGTTTATATATCTGGAAAAATATTAATAATGCCTTCCCATCCAGGCATTCATTCTTTAAAGAATCATGTACTTGAATGATGGCAATTCCGTCCAAATCCAAATCGATAATCATTCGTTACAATTTGTTACGATCACTTGGGCACAAATCGTTCGCCGGGAAAAGCGTCTCTGGCGCGGATTAAAATAAGTTTGCCAGTTCGCTCGCGTCACTTTACACCGGGAACTTTTATCTAAATTGCTTTCAAATTCAGATTGCATTTATGATAGAAGTCGTTTTGTAAAAGTTAAACGCCCACGCTGGAAAAAAAAAAAAAAAGAAGAAGCGGAAGAAAAAAGAAAAGGAAAACTAATAACGAACACTTTCGTGTGCACTATCCGTGGCGAGCTCGAAAATCGCCGAATCTAATACAGCAATAAAGTTTATAAATAATCGATCCGCAATGGTTTCCTTCGTCTCAACCGCGATAAAAGTTCGACCGACGCTCGTGGCAAGTCTCAACTCGCGGGGACATCCCGCGGTTCTATCTATGCACGCGCTACGTTAGCGAATCAATTCTTTTAACCTTTTTTTTTTATCCTTCTCTTTTCTGCTTCCGTTTTTTCTTTTTTTTTCCCCCTTTTTTATGGTCCCCCGATAAATTGGAGACTCGGACAAGTATCCTCTTCTCGGAAGCGAATGATTACAGAACAAAGCGCGCTGGCGGCAAAAAGTGTCACGTACTCGCGTTATCGAGCGGCCTAATTGATAAAATAAACATGACAATTTTTTCACGGTCGTCTCTTTTCCCGAATGCTCCGAGATATCATCGAAAAATTGTTCGCATCGATTCAGCCGCGGCGCGCGATTCTCGTATTCGATTACCGAGTATAATTTAAGCGTCGTGGAAAAATCAACGTTTACGGATTCAAGGTTCCCGGAGCAAGAGCGATTACCCGACATTACCGATGCGTGTTTCATTTCAACGCGGATGAAACGCAAAGACTGAGAGGGGGGTGAGGGGGAAACGAGAGAGAGAGAGAGACGGAAGAAACAAAAAGAGGCTTTCATCTTTTACGGCTCGTAACCGATACTCCATAAAACAATGATTGTAATAATACCAACCATCGCGGGGCAAAAAATTACGGGAATTCACCGAGTGATTTTTGTAAAAAAAAAAAAAAAAATTCTGAAACTACTCTCCCGTACGATCTCTCATTGGCCGGCCCAACTTATAAGCTCACTTCACTCGCGAGTCAGTCCGCCAGCTAAAACTTCATTAGTTCAATTTCCAAGTGTATTCCTCGACGAAATATTCGCGCCCGAAAATTCGCACGGGAAATTGAGTACGATGATTGGGATAGGAAAGTGGTTTCAATTTTTGGGACGATCCCGCTACAACCATCAGCGAGAAAGGTGCAGTTGAATTTCTATTTACATTAAATAGAATCTATTTATCATAAATGGAATTATTCTTACATTAAGAATTTTCACTAATATTAAAATAGAAGGTCTATTAAACATAAGAAGATTCTATTAGTCATAAATAGAAAATTTTGTGAGTGGAGATTTTTGAAATTTACCCAAACGAATCTCGTGAAAAGAAAAATAGAACAAATCCTTTGAAGTGTAAATGAACACTCCTTACAAAAATATTGAAAATATATTAAATTTACAGAATGTTGACAATTTCAACATTCAACAGTACTGCTGACAATTTGCCGCAAACCCCCCCCCCCACGCCTTTAATTGAATAAAATTCGCCCCGCGAGCCAACAGTTGGCCCCACTGTAATTTTTAGAATGCGCATCGGCCAAAAGGCACTTTTTGTTCATCCGGAGCGAGCCCGAAGGTCGCGCGCGAAATTAATTACCACGTTCGTCAAATTAAAAGCAGGGACTCCTTCCTCGGGGGTATAATGAAACGCGTGTTCCGATAACGTTTGGGAGCAAAAAACCGGCGTGTTTAGTCGATTCCCCGTCCGGTTGTGTTAGCGCGCTTTAGTGTTCGCGTGTTGTAGGCGCGGAGCGACGAAGATAAGTGGAAGGAAGGACCGAGCCATTAAATCGACCGTGAGCGCGCCTCTCCGAGCGTGTTCGAGCGTAGAAAAAGAATCTATTCAAAACTTTCTCACGTTCTCGTCGCGACGCAAATGACGAATCCGGAGTTGGAGCCGGCCAATGGCGAGCCACTAGGAAATGTCGGGTCTGAACCTTGACGAGTAACGCTCGATTAATTGCTGAACGTTCGCGCGCGAAACAACGAAACGACAAAAGAAGTGGACGGGTGGAAAAAAATGGAAAAGAAGTAAAGGTGAACGCGATAGAGCGAGAACGAGAGAGTAAGAAAACGAGAAGGAGAAAGAGATGGGGGGAGAAAAAGAAGAAGAAAGAATCGTCCATTTAATTATGAGCGACGTTTCGGCGAGCTTTGTTGTCCCCGCGCCGTTGGAATTAGGGATTTCGGTGAATTATGAATCAACCGATTACGTCAATTAGCCGATGCAAAGTTCACAATAACTCATCCGGATCGCTGATTGAATTGAGGCTCGTTTGTGTCACGGCGGCTTACGATTAAATCTGATGCGCGGCCGAGGCGGGCTTTTGTGGCAAGTCGCGCAATTACGCAATTTCCGTGTTCCTTCGCCGGGCGATCGTCGCTCATTTGAATGCAGGCGGGGGCGGTCCGCCGATCCCGATCTTCGAGCTTCAATCACTGATACCGATCGCGAGCCCCGACGACCGAGCTCGCCAAAGATACGGCCGATCGAATTAGCCAAGAGTTTTGCGCCGGTTAATTGGAGCCGTGGAACGATTCCCCCCGCCCCC
>JABFPN010006106.1:0-12056 GCA_022817305.1 Leptoteleia sp. ZL-2020
TCGCTTCCATCTAATTTCAATCTCGTTTAATGGTGTTTTCGAGTAGCATTCAGCTTCAGGCGGAATGAAGTTCTGTCCTTTTCTCCCCCGAAGCATGATAATGGTCAGAATAAGTGAGAAACTTCATTCCGCCTGAAGCTGAATGCTACTCGAAAACGCCAATAGTAAATCATATAAATGTGACATCTAAACGCATGAGCACAAGATAAAAAGAAAAGGATAAAACTTCCCCTTATACCCTCTCACTTGTCCATTTGCTTATATATATATATATATATATATATCAGTGTAAACCAGTTATATAGTAATTTAATAAAATTTCACAAAGAGAACGTCAAATTGTATAAATGTATGTAGTATTAAAATTTTAATAAACTGATTTCAGAATTTGAATGAGTATAATGTACGGTATACTGATACTCTGCAAGTATGATGCCAAACTAGTAAACTCTTTATTAAAAATTGGTATTGTATTTCTCTCAATATAGAATTAGATTGTACTATTTTTAACATAATTAGACGTCACTCCAGTAAACAATATACACGAGGTAATTTATGCGTGTAATTTTTGCGAAGATGTATTGAAAAACCAACATTATTAATATACGAAATATGTTATGATATTATAGGCTACACTTATTTACTCAGAAATATAAACATAATATTAAGTTATTAAAGAAATTAAATCAATTAACATCTTTAATGTATTCTGAAATTTACTAAGTGTATTCAGAGAATGCCAGTCGGTATAAAGCTTTGAACGAAAGTTTATTTAAATTAGAATAATTCTTACAATGATTGGCAACGGGTACTAAGCGTAAATATTATCTTAAATGTTTTAGCGAGAACTATAAATAAATGGATACATTCTGCTTATAAATTATTAACACACATTTCACAGAAATCTTGATTTACTTCTTCATCTGTTCCGATTATTTGTTTTCTTTCGATATACTATTGCATTTTTATTCTACATACGAATGTTCTTTTCTAACTATCAAAATTAATACTAACATTTTATATTAAAATCTTATACTCAAACGTATAATACAATTTTTTTTTATTATTCTTGTTTGTATTGTTATCAACAAAGTAATTAAATACTAAAATATCAAAAGATGCACATTGTAACATTTTTATTTGTTATGATCTTTAGTAATAAAACTTATTCGACAAATTTGGCATTAATGTATATTAAGTTAAATGCTTTGAAAAACAATCGTAAACATTAAAAGTTATAATATATAATCATTTAGATTCTTCAACGACTATGCTTAGATTTGATTTTTTTTTAATTTTAAATGAGCCGAACAGTACGGACAAAAAAAGGACGCAAAAAAATAATGATAAACGGTTTTCTGTCTCACCTGAATGCTATAAAAGCATCGCCCAATTCTCCGCCGACTATATGAACGCCGCCTTCTGGAATGCTAAGTCCGCGAAAGAACTGACGAATGTCCAGCGCATTAGCAGACCATGCCAAATTTTGTAGTCTAATGATCACACTCATTTTGCTCTGGTATCCTGCAATTGAAGAGTAACGCCGATTACGATGCGGAATCATCAACAAGTATGCGAATAACATTCGAGAAATCCTTTCCTTTGCTTTCGTACCAAGTTTCATTTATTATTATAAACACGTTATTTTTAATTCATTTATTTATTAAGTCATTAAAAAATAAACAAAATACGTATGTTTTTCATATTTGCAAACGAAAAAAATTCATTTATATTCAATTAAATTTAATTATGCCATTAAACTAATTAAATTCTCGCATTATTTAGCTCACATAATTCAAACAAATATCATAAAGATATTTATAAATACAGATGTAACATTATTCAAATAAATGAAATCACATTTCTGACAAACTAAAAATTCAGTAAACATGGTATTTATAATAAAATAATTTTGGCCTGTGTATTATTCGAAACTAACGCTGCAATCTCATTGGTTCTTTAAATATGATTTTAAATAATTCATGAATGAGATTGTAGTATTAGTTTTGAGTAATAAGCCGAATAAATATTAGTTAATGGCAAAGAAAAGTCAGGAGGACGTGAAGCGAAGCGAAGTTAGGCGAGATGAAGATTGTAACGTCACTTCCGGCATTTGTTGGTCTTTTTTAAAATGGCTGTTTTATATGTGTACGTGCTAATTCGAAATTGAACTAGCTTCTCACAAACTAGAAATAAAATAATACGACTACTCACAGTCGTATATTACCACAAGTCGTAGAAAATGTAGTTATTTAGTAAATAATTACATCTAAATAAATATTATTTCAAATAGAATATCAACTTGTTCACAAATATTGTATAAAAGTAGAATCTTCTTTTCGCACGAACATTTTAAATATAATAACAACATTCTTTTTGTCGAGGTGTGAATTAGTTTAAAAAAATTCACATAATTTTATTTTTATTATATACATAGAACCTGAGTAAGATTAAAATAAAAGTACATTTTTTAGATTGTCTAAAGTAGTCTTAAGTAGCTAAACTTTCTTAACGAAATTTTTAAAACTTCTTAAGAAAAATATACAAATAGAAAAATAAGTTATATTAAAATTTAATATCTCACCCAAAGACACCATGATATGATTTATAGAAGAATGAAACATTGTAAACTAACAAATTGGTATAAATCAATTCACGAAATTTATCAAGTTTTCAACACGCTGGATAAAAGATACCGGTTTGAGCATAATTTAAGCAGCGACTTCTTGCGAGCACATGTTGAACAACAATGAAAGTTTAGGTTCTGTGATGCCAGGAGTGGCATTTTGCTCTCGCTTATGTTTCATTTCATTTCCGTCTCGTTACGTTTTCGCTTCATTTTCGGTTCAGCTTCGCTTCATGTTTGCTTCATTTTCGTTTCGTTAAAGTTTGGTATGAATTTTCCTAGCGAAGCGAGACCGAAGCGAAGCTGAAACGAAAACGAAGTGAATACTTAACGAGACGAAAATGAAATGAAACATAAGCGAGAGCAAAATGCCACTGCAGATACCCCACATACAGAAATACTGCGCGCGCAGCCTTTATATTTCTGTGTGGAATTTGGCATCACTGGTTGGGTTCGCCTTCTATATTCAGGTTATGTCACGCCGGGACAGAGTTTAAACGAGTAAAAAGCGGGAGAAGTTATCGCTTGTGGGAAACTGGCCACATTTTTATTTTATACTTATTACATCCAGAATAGAGTGTATTTTCAAACTGATTATTATTTTATATCTTAAATTTTTAAAGAATTCGTCTGAAATGAAATTTGTTAAATTCCAACGTTTGAAACTTCCTCCATGGTGGTCCATTATATTTATGTATACAATTACTATATCACAAAATTCGATAAAAAATAGAAAAAAAACTTACGATACCATGTAACTATATCATGTATAAAAAATTATTACAATGGTTTAGTAATTTTGTATGCTATAATAATTTTTATTCTAAAATTTTCTACGCACATGTTTTATCCATTTTTTATCTATCTCATTGACAAAATTAAATATAGAAAATTATTTCCCCTTAGATATTAGATTATATAAGAAACTTATTTAATTTTTTTCCTTTAAGTTCTTTTTTCACCAATCTTCAATCATGTCATTATCAACGACCATAATTGAAGTGAAGTATGTGAAATAAAATTATTTATCACAATTAAAATAAATTTGATAAATTAATTTTTCTCCATTATTCAACAAAAATTGTGGAAAAAATGTTGATGTTACAAACATAGGTGGGACATATGATGCCACTTCGATAGATACGGACATATTTTTTTAAGAAAAATGCATATAAAATATTCATACACTTATACAATTCACATGATATGTATTACATTGATACCATAAAGGCATCACTTTATCTACGTAAACATGTGATATTAAAGCCCTGTCAAATTAAAGTGCACGTTTCGTAACCAGCAATTCCTTCGCACGAATGGACTTGAACTCAATATTCGGATGATGTCACAAAGAAATTTAGCGACTCAACCTTGATTGTTTTTCCTTTTTTAATTAATTCACAAGAATTGTATATAAGTTTTGTACATATACATTAAATTCTCTGTCAACTATTTTTTCTTCTTTCAAGATATTTCTATTATTAATTTACCGGATGAAAAAAGAAAAAATAAGGAAACAAAAAATTATAATGATTATTATTTAAAATAAAATGAATAACACTTTCAACATCACAAAAAGAAACCACCAATTAATTAAAAATGTCAACTTGCTAGTTTAAAAAAATATTAATAATCCAAGTCTAAATGTTCTTAAATAACTTGTAAGCAATCAAAAGTCCCAACAATGCTTAAAACACTATTGACAATTCTTATTTTTAAACATTGCTTTAATTAATTTTCACATAATTTAACACCTAAAAATCATCAATTTAATGAATTCCATCTAAATACAGGAAAGCAATTGATATACGATAGTGGGACAAAGAGTCAAGTCTGTATAATCTACATGGTTTAATATTGAAATCAACATCAAACAAAAAAAGCACGTCATAATATAATCACAAATTGTTACTCAAACCCATCATGATCCTTTGTTAAAGGAAAAGTAATAATGAATTCCAGTTTGAGTTTGACCAAATGAAAAAAAAAAACCTGATATAAAAGTATAAAATTAACAGCCCAGTACGACAAAGTCTAAAAACAGAAATAAAATAACATCGCTGAAATCTGCAGGAAAGCAGCTAAATATCGTCCTCTTTTCCGCCACGTCTGGAACCAGACTCGCGTGAATCTGCGATTCGAACAACGAATATTAACAATCCCAGTAACAACACTTGGCGCGAAGATCTGGCGAGCGTGGATGGGAACATGATGAATGTAACGGCTCCTGGCAATTGAGTTACCACGTTGCAACCGATTCAACATCGTTTGATTCAGGCGTATTTTATGAAGAATCCGCGAACGCGCGTTCAAATCTCGAAGAAATAAGTTTTCGACTTTTTCTTATCTATTTTTTGTTCCACTTATGAAAGTTTAAATAAACTGATGACATTTCATTCCATTAATTAATTTAGAAGCGATTCCTAACGAATAAGAAAACAATTTTTGACTAATAATTGTCAGTCATTCTTAATTAAGAATGACTTAAAATAATTAAATTACATGATAATATTTTATGATAAAAAATTGCAATATTTTTGTTAATTGTGATTAAATAAAAAAAAAAACGTTAATATTTTTAATTAGTGAATTTTTTAGCATTTATAAAAAGATGACACTTGTATATTTTGAACTGATATCGTGTACCTGGAAATTATATTTATAGCACAATCATAAAATGTAAAAGTAACAGTTTTGTTATTATTTTATATTATGTTCAGTGTTAAGCAACTTATTAATTAAGTAAAAAAACAAATCTTCCTTTTAATAAATATAATAGCTATTTTTCAAGTCATTACAATTATAATAACAACAATATCTAATCTAAATTTCACTTATATGTCTTAAATGATTCTTTTTTTTTTAATGAGATATGATTATAAACAGACTAGTCAGAGTAAAAATAAAAACAAAGATTGACCTCGAATTTTATTTTTCAACGATATTTAAAACAAATTTCTTAAAGGTGGGCAAAGAACGAGGGGTTCTTTTAATTTTTAAAAATACTGAAATAATTTCGGTATTCTTTTCTTTGTTTAAATTAACTTTTGTCAATATTACACAGAGAAAATAATACAGTAATCAGAACATAAATTGTTTGATTAAAGATATTTAGTTAAACAGAACTCTATATTTTGCTTTCAATAACAAACATTTTTCGTTACAGAAACTGAACATATACTTCAGTCAGCTAGAAAAGAAAACAAATTTTAAATTATTACATCGTTTTCCTTCGTTTAATATTGAAGAATATTTAATTCAGAAATGGGTTAGAAATTTCATGAATTCGGGTTAAATTATTATAGTTGAATAGGAAACGTCGAAGGTAAAAAAAAACGTTGGGTCAACGACGCGTATATTTCATTTACTGCTCCGTCGGCGTAATTCTACCCACGTTGCAAGACGTTCTACTATTTCTGTCAACTGTGAGGCAATGCGCTAAAAATTTTTCTTTCCGCTTTGAGTGTTCTGAATTGTACCTTATTTGAAACGCTTTACAACGAATAATTTTACTATCAACTCATTTGCAATGTATTTTGAAAAAACCTGAATGAAAAAATGTATGATAACATAAGTTGTACGTGTATAAAATTTAAAGAATTCAAAAATTGTACAGTTTTTTATATTTTTTGTTTTAGGTAATCACATGTTCATCGGAAAAGTGAATTATAAAAATATTAATATACTATACATATCACTTTAAACATCGTTAACTTAGAACGATGAAAAATTACAGTTTATTTCAATGCAAGACAAGTACATTGTTAAATATGTAATGATTTACCTTTAATTTACTGCAAAAAATAACTAAAAATATATTATGTTTGCATTAAATTTGTTAAATTAAAAAATTATAAACTCAGTATTAAAAGAAAGTTAATTGCATTAAATTGTTTTAGAGAAATAAGAAAAATACTGAACATAAGATTATTTAAAACATTAATAAACAAAGTATTTCCAAAGATCACTTTTATATGCCAAGTATTTTAATTAAATAATAGTTTATTAAAATTCATTTCTAAACCGCGTGTCTCTTGTTCCAATTTCATCCAGTTTTTGTAACTTCTAATTCTTTTCAAATTAAAAATAAACTTGATGATAGGATAAATATTTTAAAAAGGGGTAGTTTTTCACGTTTACTTTGTGTTAGGAAAATAGCTGATTAAGTTCCAGGTCAATAATTAACCAATTTTCACTTATTAAAAAAAGCTTCAAATTACAGACTCATTTTAGGTCGTACTGCAATCACATTCATTCATGATCCTCAACTTTTCATCAGACATATATATATAATTTTATTTGTAATTCTAACTTAGTACACACGCTCATTAAAAATTTAATAGAGTTAAATTTGTATCAAAAAAATCTAATACGTTTTCATTAAGCAAAATTAATTTATATTTAATAGGGTAGGGATTTTCTGATGTAAAATTCATATAATCGTAAAACCGTTTCATGAAAAAAGGCAATTTTTTTTTATAATAAATACTTTTCTCGTGATGCATGGTACACATTATGTTACAAGAGTATGAAATGTACGATTTTTTGTATCAGAATGTTGGATTAATAGTATACTAATCGAAAATTAATTATATAACTAGAAAGGAAAGTAGAGGATAATGGACAAGTATAATTGCACCCTGAGCCGAAGGTGAGAAGCATTCTCCATAAATAAATGATATTTTATATAATAATAGTAAGGAAAGTACATTTTTAAAAACAAAATGGAATAGCTAATTATTGTCCTAGGAAATTCCTACAATGATAAAGCATTTATATAAAAAACAATAATTGTATATGATTAACCTGAACTGTAATTAACCATTTTCCTTCCATTAAACAAGTACATAGAGAAATTCGTTAGTAGTAGCTACTATATTTTACAACAGTATGTATTTATATTATTCTTCATAATATTATATAGTATTTTAATAAAGTATTTAAAACATGTGAGTAAGGAATAAAACTCGTTGACTCACAGTGTCTAGTACTTACAGTTTATCATCACTCTACGCCACTTAGAAATAAGGATCTTATTTCACAAGTATCTGTGACTGACAAAATTTACCCCTCTCACATTCACTACAAAATTTGACAAAGACCAATATTTTTCCTGTTAACAACGTAGAGTGGTGGTAAAACACGTGACCGATGACAGAGGTTTATTTTTTTACACATTTTTTTCTAACATTTATAAAGAATAATAACAAATGCACATACATCCCTGTGTTATTATAAAATACAATATCAACAACTAATGAATTTCTCTTAATGAATGGAAAAATTACACCTTGCATGCACACAATAAAATAACATTGACTTTGATAGACAATTTTTTAGAGTGTACATAAAGAATTTCACTTCATTAGTAAAGACAGCCATATCACTGAAGTAAAATCATGTTTTACCCCCTAGTCAGGAAAATTGGTTTGTCCATGAAATACAGGGCAATTTTGGCACTTGTGACAAAAGAAATTGTTATGGTAGTTCTAAATAATATTTTTCCGCAAATAAATTTTAATGGTATTTAGATATTACTTAAATCTAAAAGACTATTTCTTTATAATAATTTTATAAATTAATAAATATGCTGCCATAGAATTATAAATACTTATGATAGCAAATTTTTACTATTTATTTTAAAAAAATGTATTAGTTTCAATGAACTGGAAATATATAAATTTGAAACTGTTATTATTTATCAATTGAAGAAAAAATAATTTTTTATATTGTAATATAAAAAAAATACTGAACTATATTCATTATATATTAATTGCAATATATTTTAAAGATAATTTTTATAGATATAAATTTCTTATATAATATATCAGTTATAATACATGCACGTTTAAAATTGATAATCAAATAATGTAACTTATAATGCATAAATATATTCTACAAAGTTATACTAGAAAATTAATACAGTTATAGTTGAAAAAAAATAATTAAAATATTATAATAAATAGTCAATGTTTATACTTATTAACAATATATGTATATATATTATGTATTAATAACTACTAATAATTAAGTTTTTCATTATATCAATAAATCTCTGAATGAATATTTATGTATTTAATATCAAACTTCATTTTTTTCTAAAAAAAAATGAATTCTTTCTTATTCATTTAATTTTGATAATATAATACCAAGAATTTTTAAAACACGAATGAAATATAAAAACACTAAAAATATCTTACATACTTAAATCATACAAAAATGTTATCATATATTTAAAATATTTTCAGATTTTCTCAAATTTACTTTTTTTTGTTAACAAAATTAAAAACAACAATTGACACACGTGATTCTCAATGACCTTAACCCCAGAATAAAAATCTGTATACAAATTGTTTTGTACACAAATTATAGAATATAACGAAGTTATGAATGTATTCCAAGTAATGATATAAAAGACAAAAAAAGAAAAATCAGAAAATAAATAAATAAATAAATAAATAAGAATTATAAAAAAATAGTAAAATGACAGCAGTATTAAATGGGCGACAAATTAATTGGGTTATAATACTGCAACTATAACATTGATTCAAAAAAGAATCAATTGGCAAAGTAAAATTGAGTTGATTTGGATATAAGATTTTGTGTATATACTTTTAATAACGAACCGAAGGAATAATAAACTTTCAATAAATGTCAAACTCGAGAATCCTCATGCGGCAAAGTCCCATGCGAATGTCGTCCGAGCCATGTTCCTCCGCTGCCAAAATATAAGAATCGAAGAACACAGGGACACGACGCGGCAAGCAGCAATCATGCGAGCATTTTCCACCCTTTGCCAAAGGATTTTAAACGCTTTTGTTGTTCCTTAATTCTACAACGATAAACGAAATTGCAGAATGATCAACAAGGCACACCATAAATGAAATGGTTTTCTTGGACTTGAAAAAAGTAAAATTTGTCCGGAAACTAAACTTTTTATCAGCTCCTGAAATTATGAACCTTATTTCGCACTAATAATTAAACTTCTTGTGAAGCGAGTAAGGGATTGTGTAACAAACACTGTGTATTTTGTTATTTCAGGAAAGAAATAATTTATTTTTCATGTTTTTTTTTTATGTACACTTTGACATAGTATTTATTATTTTTATGTTTACTAATATTATATATTCCAAGGTATAGTTCACTTATTTAACATTCAATGTTGCAGATAACATAAATGTTTATAATACATGATTTAGCCACCTGATGTCTCTTAGAATAAAATATATAAAAGTACATTGTTGAAATAAAAAAGATTGTAATTTTATAAATATATGTTTCATGAAATAAAAATATATATAAGTGTACAAAATAAAGTTAATAAATATTAGTTCAATCAACTCTAATTGAAAACTAATAATAGTAAAATAAGAGTTAATAGAATAAAATATCAATTTTCTTTAAATAATATATATATTACGTACATCAAATATTATATGTATGTATATAATATTACGTAAAAGAAAAAAATTGCATTTATTTAAATTAAATTAAATAATTTAAGTAAAATGCATGGATAATTTCATTAAAATTTATATTCATTTAATTAAAATGTGTTTGTTATATAATGAAAAACAACTTAATTATTTGTCATTATATACTACAAACCATTAATAAATTCTGAAATATAATTATTTAATTAGTTGTTTTTATGTTAATATATATGCAATAATAATATAATAATAAACATATATTCAAAATTAAAATATATTAAAATGATAATGATTTAGAATATAGCAGATATTTAAGAATTAAACAAATATAATAGTAATAAAAAAGTTTCCAAGGGAATAACACAGAACTGAAAAACTAATAGATAGAAATTACAGCAAATTATTAATAATAATTAATTTGCTTTAAATTTTTTACTTTGTTTCAAAACTTACCTTTATATTTATAAATTAATAACAAGAAACAAAATAAAAAATATAGAAATTTCAAGTAATAATTTAAAGACAATTTGCCCAATTAATTATCCATAGAATTAGATTAGATAAATCTCAAGTCGAATGACCCCAATTATTATCAACAGACTGTCACGCTGAACTGATGCGATTAACTCCATGTCAGCTCCTTGACTCGTTGATCCTTCCTTATCAAAAGTAAATTATTACCATACTATCGTGTACATTGTCCACGATATTCTAGGGAAAGTAAAGAATTAGTTTCAATATGAAACTAATTGCATGACTTCTTATCCTTTGATATAATACGCACTCAATGACTTTTCATGTTTCAATAAATTTGACTGAATTTTCTCAATTAAAAAAAAAATAAAAATAAAATAAAAACAATGCGTTATATTTACAAAAAATTTATTTCAAAAAAAAAAAAAAACAAATAAGTCAGAAACACAATCCATTTTAATCGATTAACAGGAAACGAACGAAACAAAAACTATCAACTTAAAATAAACAAAAAAAACAATTAAATAAGAAAAATTAGTGTATTTTCCTTATTGCTTTGCTCTGAAATATTATTCAGCAGCTTGAAACGAGAGACAGACGGAGAAAGAAGGAAAATCAATATAAGATTTTGCAAACGCGCATGTGCGCAAAAAATGATGGTTCTAAACATAAAATGAAACTCAACGTACCACAAAGAACGGCAGAATATTGTCGCCGAGAACTCGAATGTTACTCTCCAATGAAAATTAGGCGAAAGCGTCCGCGAACCCTTCTATTGACTTGGTTGGAAAGTTCGATTAAGCGTGAAACGAATGCTCGGTTGTCCAAATCACGTTATTTTCATCGACCGTTGTCTCGTGATGGCGTATTCGCGTACCACGTTAAGATCCACCGCCAACTCACCTAACTTACTAAAGATGAAATCCTGGATGATTGGTATGAGAGCCACTCAGGCGAACGATGCGCTACGATTTGTTTCCTGTTATATTGTCCAAATCTCGCTTTCGAATACCCGAACAAACAATTTTTCTCTTTGAAGCGCTTCAGTCCGTCCGACGCTAATTCCAAAATGGCGTGATGCCCTTCTTTTCACTTCGTTGTTCTTCAAGACGGAAGTTAGTGCTGCCACCAACAAGATGTTGTTTCAACTAAACATATATATATAGCGGAAACGGTACTTTTGGGGTCAAACGTTTGTAAACCCGCCTTTATTTGCATGTAAAACGTCCAGATGTAGAAAAAAACGCCGAATTTCGGAAAGATAGTACTTTTGAGTACTTTTGATCATGATACGTTACTGGGCCCACAATTGTAAGTTTAGTAAGATTTTAAAAAAATTATGCGTGGTGGCGTAGCCATCTGGTAACTAAAATATTCCTATAAAAACTCTATGAATGGATGCTTACGGGAGCGCCTGATTCCGCGATTGATTCCGGAATCATGTGTTCTAAAACTCATGTAGTTTAATATTAATGAAGACGGATTTTATTTATTCAACGATTTATCTGTTTTTAAACAATATT
>JABFPN010006107.1:0-12053 GCA_022817305.1 Leptoteleia sp. ZL-2020
TATAGAAGGCAAATAGATTGAAACTTATTTGGCTTTCAATTTTTGGCTACATTTAATCGCGTTTGGTGGCGCTGCATACGCGCTTTTTAGAAATTAGACAAGAATCCATGTAAGTCTACAGACCCTGCTCGAGCCTTCTGGACCTCGCGACTAACATGCTTTTCTTTGGATTTTTAATTAATGTTTTCCTTTCAGGTTCTTCGCAGTGTTTTTATTCTTAATTGGGATTTGCGGTTTGACATGATTGTTCACGTCATGATATCAAGAGAAACTCGATACTTCGTTTCTACATAAATTAACATTGAACAATTTAACGCACTATTTATTTTAGAATCGCTGCTGAAACGAAACGAAATCTAACCATTTTTAAGACGAATAATTATAAACAGAAAAAAGATCGCGGTTTGTGCTTTTAGATGCTTCGCAAATAGTTTCAAAGTCTATATTAACGCCAGGAAAGGTGATGCTTAATTAACGCCAGTTTGGTGACAATTAGTATGACTGATGTAGGCGATTCAAAAAAAAAGGGCCAGATTGATCAACAGGAAAAGCGTCATCTTGCATCACGACAACTCTAGAATATGCAAAATTTGATAAAGCTTGATTGGAAAGTTTTGATGCATCCTCCGTGTGTCCTAGGACCTTGCCCCGTCTGACTACTATTTGCTTCT
Organism: Leptoteleia sp. ZL-2020; assembly: GCA_022817305.1. Classification (NCBI taxonomy): domain Eukaryota; kingdom Metazoa; phylum Arthropoda; class Insecta; order Hymenoptera; family Scelionidae; genus Leptoteleia; species Leptoteleia sp. ZL-2020. The sequence continues at coordinate 672 of JABFPN010006107.1, forward strand.
ATGTCTGCAAAACGCTCTTAAAGTGATGCTCCAAGCATAGGTAGCGCCCTGCAGTATCGGCTTTGATGTTTTTTAGTATAAAAATGAAATGGATCATAATTTTGAAATATAATGACTAGGCAGCCATTCTACAATGTTAGGAGAGTATTCTAGATTATAATAATAAATGTTTTGAAGAAAAACAACAAAGAGCGGTGTTGACTCGTTTTAAATATACGAATGTCGGTAAAAAATTCTAATTCACACCACTTTTTAACAGACTTTCTGAATAATTATGTTTATGTAGGCATTAATATTTTCCCGGTGCTAAAGAATGACTGTCTGGTCATTATTTTACAAAATAAGTATTAGTATTATTTTAAATTAAAGACACTAACCCCATGAGAGCAGATCTTGAACATCACGTTAATGATATAAGGTTGGCTTCGAAACAAGCTTGTGAACATCACTATGTTTTAATTATTTTGCCCTGAAATCTCAAAAGCTTTAAAGTAACGGAATTATGATTTTACCAAAAAAGTGGCAAGAGTTCATCGACCAAAAAGGCACAGTATCAGAGGTTAGTGTTTGAAATTTATATGAATAAAATTATATGAAAAACTTCAAAAAAGACCAGGATTACTTTTTTCCCAACCCACTAGTTGCACAGCAATCGGCATTAAGTAAGAAATATATAAAATTAGATAAACTCCTATTTTAGTGGATACAGTAAAGAAGTTCTGTATAACTTATATAAGTCCTGTATATGTAAGATTCTGAGATGTTGGATTAAATGGTCAAATATCTTGGCGGAATGGTCAAATACCTTATATACGTTCCGTGAATAATATTATATGTGTATAGTGGGCTATACACATCAAGTATGGACATTAAATGCTTGAAACAAAGTGTTTTGGACTGGCGAATCTTAGTTTAAATTATTTGGAAAAATAGACATTTGTATATCTGAGGAAATATGAATGCTCGACAGTTGTTTAAGTCAAACTGTGAAGAATAAAGATAGTACCTTCATGGTTTGGGATGTTTTTGAAAAAGAAAATGTAATTTCTTTCAAATCAAATCATTTACGGGAAAAAATGTGCCCTAATAGTTACGAAGAAATGTTATTAGGACCTTGAATAAGTTCTCGTTGTTTTTTTTTACAAAATAAAAATTTTATTTAAAATATAAGGAACAAAAACATTTCAATTGCCCATCACTAGAGACCACTTTCTCCCATCTTTCTGATAGTACATGAATCCGGCGTCGGAAAAACGACATGTCTTTTGAGGCTATCCAAGAATCAATCCATTTTTCAGCTTCTTCGTAAGAATAGAAGCGCTGGCCAGCTAGGCCATGTGGAATCGAACGGAATAGATGAAAATCGCAAGAGGCCATATCAGGTGAATACGGCGGGTGGGGTAGAATTTTCCATTTAAGCGTTTCCAGGTACGTTTTCACTGGTTTTGCAACATGAGGCCGAGCGTTGTCATGTAACAAAATCACTTTGTCGTGTCTCTGCGCGTATAGCAGCCGTTTTTCTTTTAGGGCTCGACTCAAACGCTTCAATTCAAGTCGATAGCGATCCCCCGTGATAGTCTCGTTCGGTTTAAGCAGTTCATAATAAATTACACCCTGCTGATCCCACCAAATACAGAGAAGAAGCTTCGAACTATGGATATTTGGTTTTGCGGACGGTGTACATGCATGGCCGGACTTATCCCACGATTTTCTACGCTTTGGATTATCGTAGTGTATCCACTTTTCATCGCCAGTTACGATACGGTGCAAAAAATCTTTTCTTTTCTGCCGTTGAAGCAGTAGCTCGTTCACACGTGCCAAAACGCCGTTCGACGTCTCTCGGCTTCAATTCATACGTCACCCAATGTCCTTGCTTCTGGATCATTCCTAACCCTTTTAATCGTTTTGAAGCAGTTGATTCATCAACTTGTATTGTTTTTCCAAGTTCTGCTAGCGTCTGAGATGGGTCTTCATCGATTAATTGCTCTAATTTTTTGTCTTCAAATTTTTTCAGTGCGCCAGAACGTTCTTTATCCTCATGTTAAGAATCATTATTTTTGAAGCGTCGAAACCAATCTCTGCATCTGACAGAGCATTGTCACCATAAGTCTCAACAAGAATTCTATGTACTTCAGCTGCAGATTTGTTTTGAATAAAGTAGTGCAATAAGATTCCCCGCAAGTACACTTTATTCGGCACACAAGTAGACATTTTCAGAACTAATAAAAAATCACTTTGTTTACACTAAAGTGAACTATCATACACTGAAATTTAAGGTTAGATACAGTACTTCCTTGCATGTGCGTTACCATTCGAAATTCCATGCACGGAGTATTGCTACTGCCATATTTGATGAAACAACGAGAACTTATTGAAAGTCCTAATAAATATTGGGAACAGATTTTTTTATACTATATCATGGCCTTTTCAATTATTTGACCTCAAACAAAATCGGACACTGTAGAACCAATGGAACAGAAATGTCTGCAGGATAGTTGCAACCAATGTTCCAAGTATGTAATAATGTTAAGAACATGCCTAAAAGTACCGGCCTTGTTACTCTGGAAAATTCCGTGTCTCGAATGCCAGGTCTATGTCAAGCTATTTTACGTGCTAAAGTGCGTCATATCGATATAAACAAAATCTAAGTTTTTTGAAAGATTATTGTTAAATAATGAACAATCATGTTTGTATTTTGTTAAACGTAATATTTTAAACGCTTTTGAATAAATACTATTTAATTTATTAATATACTTTGTTCATTATTCTCAATTATAACTACTGGAAAAGTACCCTTGCATGCTAATATACCACTACAACCATCTAGCAAATAAGTATTGCATTTCATTTTCCTCAAACTAATACTTTAAATGTATCCAACTTCTTAAAATTTTATCCGATAAATACTACATTCAGATTTAGTCTGAATATAAGTGAATTATCCTGCTTTTCAGAGTTTATTTTGAAACCTTTAGAAATAATAAATAAAAGATTTTTAAAAAACTTTCCTTTGTTCTATCCTTATTCTGATATTTATGGTTTTTACAAGATTCTTCAACTTTATAATTTGACATTATAAAGTATATATTTTTTTTTCAAAATGTTGAATTCATTTACTAATATTATATTAACTAATATTACAGTCTAATTTTAATAAATTTGAATAACAATATTTTATCATTTAATTATTTATATTTACAGGAACTAACAGCACTTGAATGTTTAAGTGTTGTTCAAAAATACAATAGAACATAAAATTGCATCAATTTTTATTTATAATTTTAATATTCTGCGTTTGTTATTTCCGAAAGTTCAAAACAGGATTATCTTAGACTTTTGTAAAATGTTACATCTTATTGATTCTTAAACTCACCGTGAGCCTCTTGTCTGGATTTACTTCTATCATACCCCTGAGAAGATTCTGGCAATCGGATGGCACAAAATGTGGAATGTGGAACACTCCTCTTTTTACTTTTTCTAAAAGTTGTCGTAAATTGTCGTCGTCGAAGGGCAGAGCGCCTACCAAAAGAGCGTAAAGTATTACTCCACAAGACCAAACGTCGGCCTTTCTGCCGTCGTACTTTTCCCCCTAAAAACATCATAGTCCATTATTCAATCTAATTAGGTAACATTGTACTGTTTTCATTCAAATCATTTTTTCTCGGTAATAGATCTATACTCGAGAATCAATTATATCTAAATCATATTTTAAAGTATTGACTACACTTTTTTTATGCATACGGACAGAAATTGCAAAGTTTTCAGTCAAATATGTAATAAGAATCCCTTATTTAAATTAAACACATACAATCTACTCCAGACATAGGCCTCTGTTTATTGCTATATACCCTCCCATCGACTACGCGATTAAAAGTGTAACACTGACGGCCTTTTTGTGATTCATGTTATGTTGTGTAGAAGCTCAGCGTTGACTTATGTGTTTTCAGTTACTTATAATCATGGAAAAGGAAAAAAGAAAGTGTTTGTTATTTACAGAATAGAAGAAGCCATTAGAATTGCATGAAAATAGAATTAGTGCTGAAGAAATACAAAGGCAACGCAGTGTCAAACTTTAACGTAAAACTACACGGTGAGATATATCGAAGATGTTAATTACGTACTATTTCAGCATAAATTTTATGCCTTTTTAGTTCCAAAAATTGTATTCTAATTTAGATTGAATGGTATGCTTTTACTGCAGCGCCACTTTACTATAAATGCACGGCACTTTGTCGTGATAATATTGTTCGATGTTCATGCAAAAATGGTAAGAGACTCGAGTTTTCATGGTTTTGACAGTTTTGATATACTTTACTTATAATGATTGGATGTTTTCATTATTGAAATTAATGTAATGTAATGTAAATGTAATAATTTTATTTGTTTATAAATTTTATGTAAATAAGCAAAATTTTTTGAACTTGCTATCAGAAATTAATTTTAATTTTTAAACAAGAATTTAGAAGATCTGTAACAATTATTGTATAAATGTTAACTAAATTAATCGAAAAATAATTTGGTCTTCAGTTGTCCAAATAATTAATTTTTATCTATAATGCAAATACAATATTTATCTTTTATATTAAAATGTATAGATATTAGTTTTTTACGTGCTTTTTGAGCACGTAAATGGAACTTTTATTATACAATGTTTCACACCTTTTTAATATTGTAGTCTACCATGAAAAAATAGGTTGAACACGTGAATATTCAGCACAAAATTTCGTGCGATTGTTGCTCGGAATGTTTTTGTACAAAGAAAACATGTAAGTTTGCGCGGTTTTAGCATCATTTTTCTCTCCGTGTATTATTATTCTTTTCTCTAAAATCAGTTTAGGGACTAAGAATAAAATTACTCCCTCCATAAATGTATGCCTCATAAGAATAATTTTCTCGTACTGAAAATTTATTATATGCTACTCACATGAATATTTAATATTGCGTATAAATACGAACGCTAATGTTTTCTTTATTATATTATTATAAAATTTTTGACTTAATACTTCTAAATCTTCCTAGTAAAAATGAAACATATATGGTCCATATACGGCCGATATATTTTTTAACAATTTCTTACAAGGAAATAAAATATTCATATATAGACATATATATTTTTCCTTAATCCTTATATGGCAATATATGGTTAATTGTTTAAATAAGCATTAGCATTGCTAAAATTTATCTCAACACCAATATATTGAAGAAGGTCTTCACAAACACCAATATTGAAGATTGAATATTCTTTCTTATGAAAGAGTTCTTACTCAGTAGGCAACATTTCGAATTTCTGTCTCGAAGGTCTTAAGATCGAAACCTCGTGGTAATTAATTTATAAAATAAATTACAATGCTTCCGCACGAATTCTTGTGATTTTTGATAATGTGTTGCGATATTTCATGCGCCGTGTATGATTTTTCTCTTGCAAAAACCACAGGAATTCATATGAGCTTTTTTTCGCTTATGAAACTTTGTGTTCCTAATCTAAGGAGAAGAACGTAAAATTGAAAACACACACATGAAAAGTTCAGTCTAATTATACTTGTAATATATAGAAAATTTCTCATGTAATCAAACACATGTATATTTAAGTAATCACTATAAAGTAAAATATTAATAATAAAATTAAAGTGCAAAAGAAAGAGACTTCGAAAAGACTTACGCGAATAACTTCTGGACAAGCATAGTGAGGTGAACCGCAACTTGTTTCTAACATGGACCCGTCAGGCTGTAAGGACGCCATCCCAAAGTCCGCTATTTTGATATTATTTTTTTCATCCAATAACAAATTTTCAGGCTTCAGATCTCTATGACTGAAAATTAAATACGATTTTCTTTACTCAATTCTTAACTGAAAGAAATATGTTTTCAATTTTGTTACACATTACACTGAGATACAAAAATATCAATTTTTAATACAAAGTTTACTAATTTGGCATTATACTTTCAGAATATCATTATATGGAAATCTAACTGAATAAAATTTGTTAAATTAGTTTATTAAAAATAATGATTTTACGCAGCTCCATATAATTTATCAATCTGTTTCTTAAATTTTGTTAAACTATTTAATAATTGGTTTATGAACAACATAGGCAATAGGTTAGCAACTAATATACTACGTAATATATTACGAAAAAGAAAATGTTTCTCGTCAGCCGCGGAATATTTCGTTAAATTTGGAATTTTACGTGATATGTCAGGAATTTTTTGTTATATATAACGTAAATTCTATCGGAAATTTCACTTTTTTTTTTACAGTGTATGAAAGAATTATAGGATCGAGTGAAAGCGAAACAGTACCGGCATGTGAGAATGAGTACGCTGTGAGAGTGAATCGGAATGTCTAGTATTTGAAAAAGATTTTCTTTACAATTGTCAGTCAATTATTGTAAACTTTGATTTCGAATCGTAGGTTGTATCCATCTCTTCCCAAGTCATATCTGACGTGGAACCAGATGTAGCCCTGATTTGTTTTCCACGTGTCCAAATCAGGAACCGATTTGGTATCCATCAAATATGACGCCGTATCAATTCGTAACGCTCGGTATATATAAGGGCCCAATGAGGAACCACATTGGAACCAAAATCGGGGTCCAACCTTATTTGTTATCCACACGGAGAAAAAAGATTAATAAAAATTATTCATATTGTTGATAAGCTGAATATTTTTATTTACAATTTAATAATTAGCATTCACAGAACATGTCTATTTTTATTCGCCCAACAAATTTCGCTTAGATAAAACTTGCCGTCGTTGAAAATCGAATACCGCATCAAATAAAATGTCCTAAAACCTTGAACATTAGATGCTCGTGAGATTGAACTAATCAGAGCCCATTTCAATCGTAAATGGCTTTAACTGTATTATCTTCATTTGGTACTGAAATGGTTTCCATGTTTATACCATTATGGCTAAATCTGGAATATCTGATAAGGCTCTGATCAGTAACCATTTTTTGTACTAATCAAAAATGGAAACTTGATGGGTGCCTAACCGACGCCGAGCGTTACGTTTTGTACCGATGCTCAATTAGTTCACCTTGCTTGGGCCAGCTGTAGACGCCATTATACTTATTCAAATTCAGTATACCTGGTTAATCCCTTAAAGGGCTCAAATCAGGAATCCGTTGTTCAGGGATTCCACGTTTCAGCCATATTGAGGCCCTATATGTGATAAGTCATGCCCAATTTCATTTCTACTAGGGTTGAGAGCGGAGGTTCAGATTGGAACTTCATCGTGGGATAATCATCTTCCCTTGTTACACCAGCACAAGTAGCTCTGCATCCCGTTCCTTTTCAGAACGGATGTTAAAGCTCAACGCCAACGCGCCTCCACTAACACGTTACTCAGAGGAGACAACCGTCCAACATCCCGTAGAGGAATCTGAGCCGAAGATTAATTCATTTACAACCACATCGCTGGCTCGAAACCAGTAATCAATCCATGATTTAAATCTATTATGGTTCGAAGGTTGCCTTATCTCGTTTCGCCCTCTGTTGCTGCGGAGAAGTTTGGGGTTATGCCAAATCTACGAGATCAGACCCAATGTATTGGATAGACTGTTAAATTCTAGAGCGTCGCGGAAAATCACGAGTTACACCGGAGTGCCCAGAAGTGTAACAGTAATCAAATCGTGAGGATAGACCCGCAATTACTGGTCAAGCTGGCACCGAAACCTTTTCACGAAATAGTGAAGACAGAGTATTGAGATAACATTAATTTTAAATATGGAAAGTGTCGAGGAGTTGAAAAATATCTGCCTTGATGTTTGGACGCTTCATGGGACGCCTTGGCCGTGACACCGGCAAGATGAACCAAACTTTTCATGACCAGTGAGGAATCCCACCTGAATTTCGGCTCCCGCTTCCGTGACCCGCTAAAAACCACAGTTTGAACTCGGCCTATGGGTAATCACATCGTAAAATTTAAGAAAATGTTAAAGTTACATTGGTATGTAATACCTTGTAATGTAATCTCCAGGAGCAACAAGGTTTGGTTACACCGACATCGTCGGGATATTTTTATATGTGGAAAGCTCAAGAGACCAAGTTAATAGAGGCCGTTAGTTCAAGTGTTTTAGTCCCAAAAATTATCTTTGCCCAGACATCAGATCATTACAAAGCCGTAATTAATTTTGATCGCCATCCTTGTTAAAAATGACGTATAGAACATAATACGACATATTAAAATATAAAAAAATGTAAACATTACACTGATTGCGACATATAAGTTTTTTTATGTTTTCGTACGTTGTTATATGTTTTAATACTTCAGTTTTAATAGGGATACTCTTAATGTGGAAAACTACTTTTAAGTGAAAGATATGGTAAATATTTTTAAGTTGTGATGGATATGCACACATTTTTTGAGCGCTCCCTACTTCCGACTTCACATTGTAAACGGAGAGACATATCGCGGTCAGACCTTCGCTACTCATCACCCACTTTGGTTCTTCCTCTTGACGGTAGAATGTGCCATTCGTCTAGTCACGTGCAATATTTAGAATTCCGACACGCTTTTCCATTCCACGTAAATGACGAGAAGAAAACTCTCCTTCTCGTGCTCCCTATCCAGACACCATGTTTTCCTGGCTTATCGCTTAGTATTAAATGATTCCCTCACTTCTTTATTTTAAGATTAAATTGATAAAAATCTTAAAAAAGACATTTGTCGGTGTTATTTGTTTAGGAAAGGAAATAGTTATACAGTTTACGTTGACTGTATTTTTCAGTTTGATATATCTGATATATATCTGAATATCTGAGATAAATCAGATCAGAATGAGATGAGAGATATATCTGTAATCAAGGGTGTCGGCAGCCACCCGACATGAGCCAAGGTATATAAATTAATAAATATAAATATTAATTAATAAAATAAAAAATTACATTAATGATCAATGAAAATATTCTGCCGCCACCTCTTTTCTAGGATTTATGAATGTTAACTATTGGTGTCTTTCTCTTACTTGTATAGTCGCCATTATAACAAGACAAAGAATCACCCCGTCGTGCTTGATTGACACAAGAAGCGACTTCTAGCGACTATTTTTGTAGGAGTAGAATTGTCTTTTTTCTCTTTCTATTTCTCGCAAAGCTATTTGACCGATCTATACACACATTAGTGCTGCCAACTTATGGCTAAATTTGGAAGAATAAAATTGTCTTCTTTCTTGTTCTACCTTTGGCTAAGTCGTTTGACAAGACAAAGAAAGTAACCTTTAGCCAAATCGTACGCAATGTATAATCATCAGAAGTATCGATCGATGAATGGAATCGATAAGTAAAAGAATTATACACATACATATGTCAAGTAAATGTGACAGCTTGACTTCATTATAGGCCTATTAAAAATAACATATATTAATACATATTAAAACATCCAAATGCGGAGACAATAACCGTCCAAAAACATATCCCCAAATACGTTTTTGGACAGTAATTGTCTCCTAATTTGGATGTTTCAACATGTATTAAAATGTTATTTTTAATAGGGAGTGGTATATTCTGTAACAAAATGAGTTATATTATTCTGTTACGTCAAAACAAAACCCACATTACGAAGCCCATATACACCACTTTATATTGGGAGAAAACGAAAGAGTTCCGGACGGAAATATGATATGAAATCAAGTTTCTATTATTGTTAGGATTGTACTTTAGTAGCACAATTAATAAAAAAGTGGTTTATTTTATTCTGTCACGTCGAAACGCAAGTGTATTGCAGCGCCCTACATATCCCCTAGTATCGAACGAAAAACGATGTGTTCCGGACGGAATTTGATATGAAATCAAGTTTGGATTATTGTTATGGATGTACTTTAGTAGCAGAATTAATAAAAATGTGGTTTATTATATTACGTTCTGAACACTGTCGCATTTTGTCCGATATTAGCATACCGGCCGTTGGAGTGTAGTTATCTTTTCGATGTGACAGAATAAAATTAATTTCGTTAATATCGGGTTTATTATGTTTATAGGTGTCTAACCAGTTAATTGCTTTATAAAATCTTTTCACCCGAAATATTAACTTATTCGAAATTTGTTCTATTGACAGGTTAACCTCAACATGTTTCAGTAGTATGACAAAGGTTTAATCAGCCTTTGTTTACATTTTTGTTTTAAAAAACGTTTTGTTTTTTAATCAGTCTGTGTTAAATTATTTAAAATAATAATACAAATATTTATGTTTGTAATGCTAAAATTGAATAAAAATATATTCTAACAATATTTTTTATTATTCTTTATAAATATATTTATTTATGACCATATAAAAATGATAGTAACAGCTTTGTCACAATTCTCCTATATAACTGTCACATTTACCCCTCAGTATGAGGTAATCGTGACACAAAAAGTAATTAAATGTTTCTATTACATATTGATTACTTATAAATTGTAAATATAAATTATATTTTAACTCAAAAAGTAGAGGCTTCAAGTAATATTTTATAACAAAAATTATATATAACATATGACAATAAAGTATAGATACTATATGATACAGGTTAACTTTCATTTTTTGTGTCACACTTACCCCCATTGGCGCTAATACTAATTTGAACGTTTTTATATACATTGTGAAATATTGTAAAATTGTAAAAAAGAAATAGAAGTTATTTTAAATATGTTCAATTCTATATGAAGTTTTTGTTCAACATATATTTGAACATTTAAAATTATTTTATAAAAATAGTATATCAAAATTTATCATATACTATTTCCTAAATCAAAACTAATTTTATGCTTTACTTTGAAAATACAACATTTGAAAGTTATAAATAGCTTTAACTGTTCAAGCACAAGTTGACATTAAATTCTTCATACATAATACTAACTTGAATGTTTTACTAATATATTGTGAAATATTGTAAAATTGTTAAAGAAAAATAAAACTGATTTTAAAGATGTTTAATTTTATATGAAGTACTTAAAGGCAACTTATACTTGAACAATTAAAATTAAATTATAAGAATAATGTATATAAATATTTATCACAGACTATTTTCTCAATCAAATTTTATTTTTTTCTTTACTTTGAAAATACAAAATTTGAATGTTATAGTTTTAACTGTTCAAGCACAAGTTGACTTTAAACTTTTCATATATAATACTAAATTGACTGGTTTTATATTCATTTCTATCTACCCGCGTTAAAATGTCCGCGCAATTCCAGGACATGGCAGGAACAGCTAGGATATTTGCAACAGAAATTTCCAAAATAATCCAGGCTGAGCCTGGTTTTGTCTGGAAAATTTTTTATTGTACCCAAGAAAGATACAGCTGTTTCCTATATTAACAAATTACCTGGATCCATAAGGAAAATTCTTGGGTGTAATCAAGAATTGTCCAGATAAAACCAGGCACAGCCTGGATGACTTT
>JABFPN010006108.1:0-12052 GCA_022817305.1 Leptoteleia sp. ZL-2020
CACAATTCATTGTGTAACCATGTTACGAAAATGTTTGTTTTCACGTGTAAAGCACAAATCTCTGCTGATTCGAACTAGTCGCGGGGACTCGCGATGCAGTGCGAGAAAGGCGGAGAATTATGAAAAGTGAGATAAATAATGTAGACGAGGTTTATTTTCTTCGTGATAACAGGGCATTTTATTCAATGATTAAACGTCAATTTTCGCTGATCGATGAAAGACGAAAGACAATGAGAGAGTAAAAAAAAAAAGGTCGTGAAAAAGCTCTTCATTCGATTGCACGGAATTGCGGAATTTTGGACACTAGTATCGAACAGGTACAGTTTTGACGCAAGATAAAAATTTCGTTTGCTGCGAGAAACAATTTTACATTTATATACAACAATTCCATAATCTCATCTCAATTTTCAAAGTACTATTTAATCGTTAACTTTACAGCCACTTTTTTTTTAATTATTTATTTATTTATTTTGCCTCGAATTTGACGTAAATAAATTCGACCAGCGCGTTAATACGCGTGAAAAATTCGACATGTTTACGAAATAAATACTGAAAATACGCTGTATTTTACAAAAGGCATCTCTTGCTGTGTCGCACGCTGTATTCTTTCACGCTAACTGGACTGTATGCTACCAAAATATCTCAGACTCAATGCGCGAACACGTCGAGGCTCGTGTAAGAGTATTAGGAAGTGATATCACGGTGAGCGAAGTAAATCGCTCGAAGCTACATACAGACAAATCTCGCGGGGAGCCTTAGAATTTAATATTTTCAATAAATATCAGCGCGTCGCAATCGGCGTTACGCATTACTGTTTCAAGAGCGACGAAAATTATGCTTATCACAAGAACACTGAACGTCATACAACGTTTGAACTAGACAAATCATCGCGATACAAAAATATATAGAGACGTTACTTTTTTCCTTTCATTTTCTTTTCATTATTTTTCTTTTTTTTTTTCCTTTCCATTTTGACAAACAAATATCGAGCAAACCAATAAATAGTCAATTATTGTTGATTAGAATTCATTTAACGTATAAATAAAAGCAGTCAATTTATGTACAAAAATTAATTTAAACGGGACCTAGATCGTATGTGGCGAATTTTCATAAAGCCATCGCGGACACGTTAATTGATTATTTAAAGGTCTACAAAATATCAAGGTGAAACAGCAACAAACTGCGATCAGGCACGCTGGGGAGCATTCTTATCGTATTTCTTATACGTATGAAATAATTAATAGCAGTCGCCAAAGAATAATCAGTCGTTTGTTACATCACCCACGTATCCGTGAGAGTCGTTTAAGTTTCGGAACGGCAATAACTGCTGCGTATAAACACTGAATCAACAATCCTTTCGCGCATTCGACGCGATCCCTTAACGACGCCATAAGTTACACAGTATAAGTAAAATTGCGCGTACTTTCTTCGTCGAGAAAATTGCCCAATTTAATATGGTACACGGAAAGCGCAAGATACGGATGTTACAACGGCGGAACGTACACACACACACATACACGCACACATTCGCATAACCTATACTTGAACGCACGTTTGCGCATAATATATACATACACAGACACATGGTAGAAAAAACACGTAGAAACACATTTGTAATTAATCTATTCGGTTCACACGGTAATGTACAAAATTAGAAACACAGTTTCCCTCCTCGAAGTTAACCGGCACGATAAATACATTTCTTTCTTTTTTCTCTTTCTTTCTCTTCTATCTACAGACTCGGGTCGCGTCGTCACGTTTGCACTCTGCGAATTATTAACACACTCCTCGGAATTATTTACAGGCGGCACTTGTATTGCACTTCGACGCAGCCTACGACCGTGCGCGCACTTCCCCCGGAAACTCCCCCTCTCCCCTCTCGCCCCGCGCGTACACCGAGCAAAAGCGGCGCTCCTGCGGGAGCGGGACGAGTTCGAGGAAATCGGCGTCCGTGTTGACGTCATCATATATGCACAACGTGCGAGCGTGGACTGTTTGAAGTTTGGTTGTTATGCTGCCGTCGAGCGGGCAGAGGCTGCCTCCGTTGCTGCGGCGTCATTTGATTATTCGGCACGTCGGGAAGAGCGAATCGCAGCTTCTCCCAGAAGAGCTTGTCGCCCCACTGCAAATACGTGTTGGTCTTCAAGTACAGCCTTATGTCGGGATCGAGGTCGCGCTGGGGCACGTCGCCGACCAGCACCAGTATCAGCCTGCGCCGTCGATCCCGCAGCACCTGGTGGTGCGCGGACTTGAAGTCGAAGCGGCACCACTCGGACTTGATGAAGTTCTCGGAGAGCACCATGATGGTGCGCCGCGAGGACTCCACGGCTTGGACGATGGTGTCGGCGATGAAGCTGCCCACCGGGAAGTCCCTATAGTGGAGGCAAAGCTTGTACGATGGATTGCCCATCTCCAGCACCGGGGCCAATTCCTCCGCGACGAAGGCCTCGTCCTTGGAGCTGTAACTGATGAAGGCGTCGAAGAGCTTGTCGCGGTCGTCCCGGTCGACGTCGGCGTGCCGGTAGAAGATCCGTACGCCGAAACGCGAATGGAACCAGACGCGTAGCTCGTGGCGAAACACGAAGACGAACATGCAGGAGAGGACCAAGACGAGGAAGGCCGAGAGGGTGGTGAACAGCACGGGTAAATAGTCTTGTAGCGCTTGGCTCTCCACGATTGTTTTTGTAAAGTTGCCCAGGGCGCCACTGTCGACATTCGCCAGGTCCGAGCACAACGTGTTGTTCGCCAGATCGAAGCTGTTCTCCATGGGGGAAACCGGACCCAGATTGTTGGTGCTCTCGAAATTCTCGCCGGCAAAGTTATCCGCCTTGGTTGGATCGGGATCCTCGTCGTCGAGCGACGCCCGCTCTTGGGTAACGTTATACGTGCAGCGTAATTCGGAGGCATCGGTAACTCGAATCGATGACAGCCGCACCCACTCGTGGTAGCTTTCCAGGTAGTCGCAGTCGCAGGTCCACGGATTAAACGCCAGGCTGACTTGTTCGATGGTGGACGGCATCGACCAGACGGATAAGGCGGTCAGGTGGTTGCCCCGCAAGCGCAGGACCCGCAGCGAGCGCAATGGCAGAAAGGTCTCGTTAGAGATGGCGAGCAGTCGGTTGCGCTCGAGCTGAAGCATCCGTAGGGCGCCGAGGCCGACGAATTCGTGGCCCTTGAGCTGTTGGATCCGATTGTCCTGCAGGTGCAGGTCCTCGAGGTCCCGCAGGCCGTTGAACGATCTGTTTTGCACGAGCTCGATGTTGGAGCCGTTGAGGAAGAGCATTTTCAGCCGCTTCCGGCCGATGAACGCGTGACTGGAGATGATGTTGAGGTCGTTGCCGTCAAGGTAGAGGCGCGTCGCGTCCATCGGTATCTGCTCCGGGAGGCGGCCTACGTGACCGCCGGACGAGCAGTCGACGACGTTGGCCGACCAGGACTGGTCGTGGTAGCACGTGCAATTGGTCGGGCAGGTCATCTCGCAATCGCAGGCGTCGAAGTCGCAACAGTGGCAGAGGGCGAAGCAGTGGGAGTCGTATTTGCAGAGGAACTGCGAGTGCGAGGCCTCGAGCAGCGGCACGTAGACTCGCTCCCGGTCGTAGAGCAGTTGGCACTCGATACTGTCCAAGTCCATGACCAGCGGTTGGATACGGTTTTGCGTCTGACGGTTGACGCGCTGGAGCCACTCCATGGTGCAGTCGCAGAGATAATCATTGTCGCCGATGTAAAACTGCGGCAGGGGTTTGTCCGGCGGGACCGCGCTGATGCGCAGCGAGTACAATTCAAGGCTGCGGATGCGGTTGCCCTTGAGGTCGACGCGCGTTAAATTGGGCTTCTTGAAGAACGCGTAGCTCTGCACTTTGGATATGAGATTGTCGTTGAGAAAGAGGAGCTCGACGCTCATGGGTATGGCGTTGCCCGTGATCTCCGTGAGTTTGTTTTCACTCGCGATAAACGTGGTGAGCTGCAGCTGCGACTCGATTTCGAAATAATTGCCGAGCTCGACGATCTCGTTGCTGTGTATATCCAACCACTGCAATCCCGTGGGAATCATCGCGTAGTCGAACCACTTTAACTTGTTATCACTGACATTTAACCACACGAGATTCGGCAAATTCGCGAACAAGCCTTCGATGTTGGTCAACTGATTGCCGTCGAGTCTAATGGCCTGCAGGTTGAGATTATCGTCGAACGTCCCGGGCTCGATCTTCTGTATCCTGTTCCTCGATAGGTTAAGTATCGTTAACCCCTTGATCTTGCTGAACGCGCCTTTGGACAAATCGCCGATGTGATTTTCCGTTAGGCGTAGCCCGTACAGCTGGGTCACGTGGTCGAAAATGTCGTTCGATATCTCGGTTATGAGATTCTCGCCGAGGTCGAGGGTGCGCAATAATGGCGTGGACTTTAAGGCATCCGGCACTGCCGTTAGACGATTGCCGTTGAGATATAAATCTTGGAGGGACGAGGTATTGCTGAGAGCGCTCGAATGCACCATCGTCAATCTGTTATTGTCCAGCGAGAGCAGACAGAGAACGTAGAGGCCGCTGAACATGGACGCGTCGATAACGGTTAATCGATTGTCGCTGAGCACCAGCGTGTGCAAATTGGAGAGGGCGGAAAATGTATTGTCCGGCAGAGTCTCGAGCAGGTTCTCCTGCAGTCGCAAGATTTGCAAACTGTAAAGCTCCCGGAAAACGTTGGACTCGAGCCGCGCGATCCGGTTGCTCGAGAGGTCGAGCACCACCAGGCGCACTAAGCCAGTGAAGGTAACGGCGTTCACCCATTCGGCGGTGAGCTCGTTCTGCGACAAATCCAGCACCAACAACTGAGTGAGATCCGCGAAGAGCCCGGGCGGGAGCACCGCCAGCGTATTGTTCCTGAGATGAATCTCCTGCACGTCGCGACAGTCACCAAACAATTCCGGTGGCAAACTGCCGAGCCGATTGTTCGCGAGTTCAATGACTGTCAACGAGGACAAGCCTTCGAATGCCCGGTCGGCCATAAAGACGATGGAATTGCCGTTCAAGTATAGGCTGTGCAGCCTCGACAATCCGGAAAATGCCGCGCTCGGCAAGGACTCGACTCTATTGTTGCTCAAGTCCAACACCTTCAGATTCGCCGCGCATCGATTGCCCTGATTGAAATGCAAATTCGTCACATCGCTAAGTCGGTTGCGCGTCAAATTCAACGCCTCCAGATTGACGAGCGAGCAGAGCGAGCCGTTCGGCAAACTCCACATATTGTTTTCGGCGAGGTCGAGCCTCTCCAGCTGGCTGAGATCCGCGCTGAATGTGCCCGGAGCAATGTCGAGGGCCATCGCCGACCAATCGGTGTTGTGCGTGCGCACAGTCAGGTTGCGGAGCTCGCGCAATCCACGGAACGTCTCGATCGACAAGTTGCCGATCTTGCAGTACTCGATGGTGAGCTCGCGCAACTCCACCAGCGGATTGAAGCTGCCGGCGCGCAGCGAGCTCTGGTAGAATAGCGCGTCGCTGCACTCGAGCCGCAGTCGCACCGTGTGGTGCGGCTGGATCACGCTGAAGTTGGTGTTCTCCAGTTCGCTGTTGATGGTCCTCAGCCGGCACACCAGCGACACGTCATCCTCGCTGTCGCCCGTCGGCACCCACTCGCACTCGTCCGGGGCCTTGTACCGCAGCGCCTTGCTCAGCGAGGCGCCCAGCACACCGAATATCGTCCCCAGCAGGATCGCGAATAGCGCAGGCTTGACCTGCATCGTGCACCGCACCATGTATATTTACAACACCTTGCCTTGCCTTGTCCCGTCTAACCTACTTTAACCCACACTTTAGCCCATTTAGATCGCCGCTTCATTCTAACACTGCTCCCATCACATTCTTCTTCCACCATCCGACAATAATCCTTCACCCGCCGCATTCGACTCGCGCCATTGCCCGAGGTTCGCGCACAAACTACTCGACCACTCGGCCGCACGGTCTTCGGCGTGCATTGGAACGCCGTGTCCGGGACCATTAACCAGCACCGGATAACCGTGCTATCATAACCACCGACGGCGAGCGACGATGACGACCACGACGACCACGACCACGACCACGACCACCACCACCACCACCACCACCACCACTACTCCTCCTCGATAACGCGCAAACTGTGCCTCGCGTCCAACTCTTTCTCGCGTTCGGACTCGGAGTACGCGCCCGTTGCGTACTCTGCCAGGGTTCGCGGCTCTCCGAAGACTGCTCACAAAGCCGCTCCGGCCCCTCGGATCGGCGACGGGCCCGCTTAACCAGCTGGCCCCCCGCGCCCCGCCACCCCGCCCCGCGCCTCTCTCCGCCGCCTTCTCCGCCGCCGCCTCCTCCTCCTCCTCCTCCTGCGTTCTCTTGCCGCTTCGCCTCCCGCGCCGCTCACTACTTCACCACCTCTTCGGGGCCCCCTTATCCTTCCCCCACCTACCTACTCGTGCCTTTACCTCGGGCCAGCCGCGCTGCCGAGCTTATAAAAACAAGACACGGCTACAATCTTTGGGCCCTCACGGTGGCTCCTTGTACTTTGCAGCCTCCGTCAATTCCTCCGTCCTTCTCCGTGCCGATGGTGCCCTCTTCTTGCTGCCTTTCTCCCTTCGGCTGCCTTTTTGTTTTCGCCCAACTCGCGTCGTTTCTTTTTTGCATCTCGCGAATTCTTTCAATTTCGTATAACCGATAACACCGGCATCATCGCGAATTATGCCGGTGGACGCGGGCGCATAAGAAATTTCGCGTTTTTCGGCAATTGTAATTGGAGGTCCGTGGTTAATGCTGGAAATTGACATTTTTCGCATTCTTGCGTAATGGTGGTAAAAAGTTAACAAAACGAGCATACACCGCTCGGGTGGACATTTTTGAGACTTTGAATAATTATCATTTTTCCGCGCGCTGGGGGATTGAATCGAGTAATTATTTAAAGAAGTATTTTTTTTTTTTTTTCTTAATGACAGATAATTTTATATGAGTAAAAAAGAATAATAAATAATACTGATTTTATTTTTGGAATTTTATCGCCCGGTAAGTGAATGCCACAAAACTTGTATGTTTATTGTTAATAAAAACAGGAAGTTCATTGATTGTGTATTTTTGTTGAGAGCAGATGTTGTATAATTCAGGAATATTTTATTAGTAATTATACTCGGCAGTTCACTTTCATTGTTACACGTTTTATTATCTAACCTTTTTTTTTATATTTTTCAACGCGTTTGGTTCATGACCAAATAACTGTTTTATTATTGGAACATTTTTTCATTAACCCAATGAACAAGATTATTACTTTAAAAGGGAAATACCTCTTGAAAAAATGCAGGTTTATTTTCCAAAATTTGCTCAGTTTTCTTTGTTCTTTCGTACGTTGTTTTTTTTTTTTTTTTTTTTTTTTTTTTTTTTGTTTAATAACATTGCCAGGCCTAGAAATTAATATACAAAATATGTCATCTGCTAAAAATTCGTAAGCATTTGCATTTTCGAACAGGACAAAAAGGATTATTCCGCTTTTGATACAAAAATACAATTCTCATCTATTCGTGAAACATGTGTATCTTGGATGATAGAGAATAAAAGAAAGAAAAAAAAATAAATAGAAAAGCATATCCTAAAATCTGATGAATCATAAATGGAAATACAAGTTTTTTTACCATTAAAGTTCAACGCTTCCGCTTTTTCTGATGTAATTCGTCGAGCGTGAGATATCGGTCGAGCGAGCACCATGCTCCTCGTTCCATCATTATTTTCTCTATTAATCAATAGCTAGTGATTCGACATCATACACGTATCGCATAAATCACGTCACACAACGAGTCGACTGCTTGAACGCGAGAGACAAAAAATTGGAAAAATAATCGAAAAAAATACAAAGGAAAACTTGGAGCGCGCGGCAAACGCGAAGTCGAAGCGCAAGATAAATACTTTTCATTACACGATTCTTAACATTAGCATCGATTAAAGTTGACATTTTCTCTGCATTATCGACTCGTCGTGTTACGCATTATAAATGTGACAGGACAATTAAAAAAAAATTGCATTATTAAAACAAACCCAAATGAGTTTCCTTGTTTACGAAGAACAGGAAGCATAAAGGGGCCAACTTACTTAATTCGTAAAACACTTGGAAGGAGTTATTCAACGAAATGAACTGAAAAGGAAAAAGGAAACGGAGCGAACGAAATTGAAGGTTAATAAAAGGAGCGAACAAGGGAATGGGAATTGCGTGGACAAGTGGGGAAAATGGATAGGCGTCACTGGTAGCCCCCGTGGACGTATGAATAAATATCGGCCGGCTACTTGGCCCTGATATGTAAGACGATTAAACGTGTTAATGTAACTATTTTAAGTAGAGACACGTTAAATGGCGTCCCGCGGTGTTTTGTACCGCCCGTCAAGAGCAGAAGCTACCCAATAGCCTACCTAATTCCTGTCTCCGAGAACGAGCGAGTTCCTCGCGAAGGTCCACCCAAACAGACCGCAAAACTGCTAAATGAACCTGCATGGGGTCAGCAGACTGTTAATTATACGATTTAACCTGTTTTGCCAGGCCCCTGTAAATTGCTGGACGACTAAACTTTCTGCACTTTGTCATGTGGAATTAAAGTCAATGATCCACAGCGCGAGATTCAAAAGATACAATTCAAATAAACGCTCCTGCCTCGTGTTGCATTTTTTCCTTTTTTTTTTTTCTTTTTTTCTCGAGATACGCGCGCCAAGAGAAAGAGCGCAAATGAGGGTAAAGTGGGAGCGAGAGGGCATTTTGCAAGCTGATTTCGGCTGGCAGTTACACCGAGAAAAGGGATTCGGTACAAATTACTATATTTTTCAATAAACAGCCGGATACGCTCGTAAATATTTTGTACGTTACTCTCATCTTTTTCCAGCGAAATTTATCAATTGAATACAATGAAGGTATCAATGATACGATTAATTGAATGCAGAACTAAATTTGCATGTATTGATAAACAATGGAAATTAATTTAGGTCAAAGTTTTAAAGATTTCTAATTTTCAACATGAAAATTGAATTAGCGATTTATTAAAAATCGTTGTACTCCCACAAGCTCATTTTAATAGACTAAAATCATAAATCTTGGGATACCTATGTTTATACATTCTATCACCATATATATATAGATACTTATATTACAATTCTTAGTGTACATAAATTAGTAATGCGATATTAAAAAGGCAAGAACTGTTAAATTATTAAAGGATATAATGTATGCCCGGCGAATACTAAACAAATCTAGTAATTTGTATTGAATCTTTTTTTTTTCTTTTTCCTCGGCGTAGGAATGAATCTGACGTATGAATGGGCACGATGAAATAAGTTTCGCTCAAGAATTATATGGATTTGGGTTCCGGGGATAAAGGAAATTGTTGTAGAGAGGGAGAAGGAGAGAGAGCGGGGTGGGTGGGTGGGGGGGGTTGGTTGGAGGAGGTAGAAGCGGAGGTGAAAGATTTAAATCGAGAGGATGAAATTGAGTTATGTTGGCGCGGAGTCGTTGGATGCGCCCGGGGAGAGGGGAATGTATTTACTGTTATAATACTTTATTTCGCGAACGAAAGTTCGCACGTATTATTATATTACGGTCGAGCCGCGTCACGGCTTGCGCGTTATAATGTAATTTGATTATTCAATTCGCGGCTAATGAATTTGTCTTGTCGGATTTAAAACGACGTCGCAGTAAGGAGTCCGCGTAAAAAGCGCGCGGTCGCCGTCGATGAGCGGACTCGTCCGCGTTTAAACGCGCAATATTTGTAAGCGCACCTCGGATGCTAATAAATGGTATTAATAAAACGTGGGGATAAAAATCGATGCGAGTTTATGCGCGCGATAGAGAGCCCACCCCAATCAAATAGATCGGCCGATACTTATTTCCGTTTATAACAATACTTTTATAATAGTTCCGAGTTGGATTAATGGTTTATTTACGACGGGAAAAGTTGGTCGTATGAATTTTAAAATTATGTTCGCCCACTTAGCGCGATCATTTCGAGAATTGCCGAGCGGTTTGTTGTTCAAAAATTATTTGCCTTCAATCTGCGGGAGCGGCGGGTCTTCTGGATTCACTCACGACCCATTAATACGTCGTTACTTGCGCGCCCGCTATTATCGTCGCGCAAAACCGACGCGAGTTTCATCGCCCTCAAATAAACAGATGTTTCAATCTCAAGGTGTTCGCGCTCATTCGACTACGCTTCTATTTTATTTTTTACCTTTTTCTTTCTTTTTCTTTTTTTTTCGCTATTTTATTTCTTCCATTCACAACATTATATAGTGTTGTTTATTGATTTTCTTTGGAATCTGTTAACCGAATTATAACTGCGCACGGAGGCTGGTTATTCCTGCCCTATGAGAATTTATTCAACCGTCAAATCGACCTTAAAAAAAACCATTCAACTTTAAGTTCTCAGAGGGAAAGAAAAAAGGATCGGAAAATGTTTTTAACGTTTTGCATTGAGATGACGGGAAATGTAGGTCAACATCGACTAGTGTTATTTAAAACCCCCCCCTCTACCCTTGCATCTGCGTTTGAGTAACTGTAAATTTCGAGCTAATTATTTTCATTGTTTTAATTTTTTTGCCAATAAAATCGCCTTGACAAAAATTCAATACTCGCAGCGTGTTATTAATATTGTTCGTGTTAGTTTCTTTTTCCAACATTTTCTTGCTATTTGCAGTTGAACATTCAGCCTCGAAGAAATTTCGTTAATAGATGCCAACCGCATTTATCGTTCACGCGTATACTTTTGTCCGTGTGCGCGTAAATTCAATGCCGCAGCGAGTCATTCATAAAAGATAATGCGACAATATTGTAATGGCCCGCGAAACTAATGTTACTATTAATGGAGTTGATTCGCGTATATAATCCCCTTAACAATAATTACCGTCCAATTCGACGGTAAGCGGATAAAAAAAAAAGTAATAATAATACTAAAAAATAGGAGAAAACGTATGTGCACTTCAAAATATTTACATACTTATTTTAACTGGATTATTCTAATAATAGTTGGATAAAAATATGTATTATTTTTTAAGAGAACGAAAAAAATATATATGTAGCATATTAAGTCCATAATGATGTGTCATATTAATAAAAGATTTTATGTTAATTTTTTTAAATTAAATTCTATTTATAATGAGAATAAATGTGTCGTGATAAGTATGATTACATGTAAAGAATATTTCTAATAATATTAAAAGGATTTGGTTTAGAGAGGAAAAAATTTTCTTTTGATTAATTATTACAGTTTGCAGGATACTGCAAATACTAGAAATATATGAGATATATGTCACATATATGATGTGCACCGAGTAAATGTCCCATTTATCTTATACCATGTAAAAGCCAGCATATACGTCGCATTTATATTACATATATGGCGACATATATAAATTTTTATATGTATACGCTTGTAAGGAAATAATATATAAATCAGCACGACAAAGTTTGTTTGTTGAAAACTGTACTAATTCTTCATAAAAATTTTGTCAGTATGTAGGTGCAATGTAACGCTCGAAAGTTTTCATAACTCTATGAAGTCGGATGTTAATGCGAATATCCTTCCGTAAAAATTTATACTTCAGAAGCCTGTTTTATCTTGTTTAAACGAAATCGTGTTGAAAATCTCATATTAGTTCTACAAATAAGTCTTCACTGTTTGTGAAAAGCTGAAGCATTAGCGGTTTTATATCAGCAATAATTTTTTTTCTTCATTCTGTAGATATTTCATTGAGTTTTAAGCTCAAAAAGCGTCTTTTGATGCTACACTGAAAAAAAAGGTGGGTTGAATCAACCGAATTTCACTTGAATCAACTCTAGTATTACGTTGTATATAACCAAGTGCGTTCTTCAGTAGATCTAAATGGCATAATTTCTTTATTGAAAAAAGTCGTTGGTTAGAATCTACTCCGCGAGTGTTGATTTCAAATGAAGCATTAAATAAAAACAATTGCTATTTTCAGTTAATATAAGGTAACAAACTGTTTCATTCAACTGACTTGTGGAGTAGAATTGAGACATGTAAATTGGAAGCAAAAATAATCAAATATTTTTATTT
>JABFPN010006109.1:0-12051 GCA_022817305.1 Leptoteleia sp. ZL-2020
AATCTATTAAAAATAAGAATATTCAGTTAATATACAATAGATTAAGGTTTTTATATTAAAAGGAATTTCATTTTATAATAAAACTTATTTCAGATAACACTAAGCAGATATTCTATTTATTATAAGAATATGTCTTTCAGTCTATAAATAGAAATTATTCTTAATATAAATATATGCTTTGTAAGAATAATGTATTCTTATTATAAATAGAATTTAGTTTTGTCCATATATTGAATGGAATCCCTATTTAATATAAGAAGATTCTATTACTCTTAAATAGACAGTTTTGTGAGTGTATCGGTAATTTTTGAGAGATACTATGTACCTTAGATTGTTATAAATAACTTGTAATTTATATAAAAAATGCTAATTTTTCTTTGAAAAGTAATATTCGAAATGGCAAATTTTGACATCCTGCAAGTATAATGCTCAACTAGAAAAATTTTTATTAAAAATTGACATTTTTTTCTCGAGTCATATATCACATTATATATTAATATATCATCTATATTATTATACATTACAACCATATTATAATATTTTACTCTGAATCCCACAAACGTACTCGTCCAACATTTTGCCATTTACAAATGAGAATTACGTTTGAAAAAATTTCGTATCATTATTACACATGTACATCTGTATATAAAAAGAGATAAATTGTGCATAGTATAAATTAACCGTGGACACACGAGGTTCACGTGTAACGCGCGTATTATACGGCTTCGCAGTTCGCACAATAAGAGGCTGATAATAGTTTCCAATCCTGCGATTTACATCATTAAAATCACGAGCGCGCTCGTTCGATGCTTTCTTCGGGCTGGGCAGAAACCTGGAAGGCGGCCAGGCATTGTCAAAAATGACGACACGATATCCCGAATCTAGATTAGAGTGAACGAACTTGGTTCGTGGAATTATTGTCACGGAGCGTCAATTTCTTTTTGAGTTCATCGCTGACCGTTTGCCGGCTAATTCATTTGTCATTTTCGTTTAGGAAGAAGAAAAAAAAAAGGAAACGGAAAAAAAGTACGCGTCATACAATTGACCGAATATCAACATACTTCACATCCGCGATAACGATGTAAATGAAATAAACAGTCAATGAAAATATATAATAATCAAACGGGCGATGAAACAAATAAATTCACTGACGGAAGTTGACTTTCATTAATTAGGTTTTAATCGAACGACAATTGAATTAAATAAAGTCATTAAATTAGAAAGTAATTTGACAAATCAATTAATTTGTAATCAAACGAGCCGTGAAATTGTGAACAATAAAATCACTCATATAAAAATCAACATATATGTGTTACGTATATGATTTGCTCCGCATAAATGTCCCATATATGTTAACATATGTGGCATATATGTGAACGTATATGTTGTGCTATGTGAAAATCAACATATGTTACACATATAGCGACATATCTGCGGTATATATGCGACATATATGGCAAATATATGTCACATATACCCATGAAAAAAAATGTATATAGGTTGCCATGTATGCAGACATATCGACAATTTAATTCCACAAGGAATTACTCGTGTAAAAATTTATGTATGTGACATATATGGTACATATATATGGCCAAATATGGTATATATGTCGTCACATATATATCCTGTACATATAAATATACGTACAACTGTGTGGCCATGTACGTAACGTATTTGTCACATACATGCGTCACATCTGCGACACAAACGTTTATTTTTATATGGCCATAATTGCAAGCAGAAAAGCATGTCCTTTCTACAAATGTTAATTAACATTAACGACCAAATGCCAAGTCTGAATGGCAAATAAAAGTGGCGGCGTGAATTGAAATAAGCGCACTGTGCCGCGCACTTTTTCTTTGTGATGTTTGTCTTTTTTTTTTCGCGGCAGTGCCATAGATTGGATGATGCAAAGTACACCGATATATGTCATTGGATGTTGCATTAACGCGGGAGTTATATTTAGTCCGCGTAAGAAGATAACGGCGCGCGGTACAACGATGATATACATGTTCGTACGTCGCGGCGATTGAGACAAAAAGAGCAAGGAATCCGGGGGAGTCGCGCGCGTTTCAATGCGAGCCGTTTCAACAAACCTCGCGTTTTAATAGCCCCGAAGAAACCCCGGCTCACTTTTTGCTCGCCGTACGGCAGCGCCGCGAACAGAAATGAATGGCGACAAAGCCGTTTCGACTTTATTTACGATCAAATTAATTAAATCGTTCGACTTTACGTTCGAATGTAATTTTAATTTAGCTACCCTTTTTTCCCCCTCGTTTTCTAATGTTGATGATATTCAATGGAACGATATTAATGAAATGTTTTATTGCGCTTTTGACATGTTCTTCATTATGTCAATAAGTTCTTTCATTTGTAAGAATTTTTTGCTTTATCATTCAGTTTTATTTGACGTTCAAATTTGGCGCGGTTGCGCGCGCATTTCATTTAACAACTGCAACTTCACGTTGAGGTTTGCTTTTTAAGAATGAGGGAGAAGGATTATAGTGAGGAAAATGTGATAGAAAATATTACTATTTTTAACTTTGTTTTGCATAGATGTTAAGTGTACGACCAGTATACTAACAATATTAGCAATTTTTATTGACCTTAAAAACAGTAAATTGTTTTTTTCTTAAATTATTTCTTTCAGTGTGCCATTAATGACTGAAACACGTCATCCTGTTACACACTATACCAAGATTTAATTAGCAATAATAGTAACAAATGTTCAAGGGCAAATGACTGCGCCACCCAACAAATGCGCCAGACAGTCTTTTAATACGGAAAACTCATATCGATTACGATTAAACACAATTCTGCCATATTATTTTATCATTATCGTCGTTACTCATATGTTGATTACTTTTTATACGACAATTTGCAAATTCGCAAAAAAAAAATAAAGATTAACAATTGTAATGGGAGATTGCAAATTAATTGTGACTCTGATCGTGAAAGAAAATAAATAGTTTACGATCAATGTTCTTTGTTAGTTTCGCATTCAACATCACTTTGTCTTTACGAATTCAATTAACGGGTGCTCGAAATGCGCGATAAAAAATGCAAGACGTATCGATTCCCTCAGCATTCGCAATTCATCTGATAGTCATTCAAAATGACATAATCCGGCGTTGATTTATTAAACGTCCGATGATATAATCCATGTGGATCAGTTTGTTATTAAAGATTAGAACAGTGGGCCACGTACTTACAATCGCGAGGGACCGATAAGTTATTATAATAATGTAATACCTCAAAGCAAATGTTCATCTAAGCAATTTCGTTAGTTTTATAAATTTACTATTCATAAATGGGTTGAAAATTCACTTTAATTATCTAAATTTCAATTGAAGAATAAGTAGGATGTCAGTAGTAACAAATGGGGAAGAGTAGGCCTAGTACTGGCATATAAATGTTGGAAATTTTTGGAGATTTCATACTGGTACTGGACTGTCCCAACTATATAACACTGGCACTAGACTGTCCCAAGTAGATAACACTGGCAATAGGCTGTCCCAACTAGAAAACACTGAAACTAGACTGTCCCAACCAGATAACACTGGCACCAGACTGTACCAAGTAAATAACACTGGCAACAGACTGTCCCAACTATTAAAATATTACAATCCCAAAGATTATTTATTAAACCAACTTTTCATCACAAATTGGTACCTTTTTCTCTAAATATAGAATTTAAAAAAAATAGAACCATAATTTGATAAGTGACGGAAGTTCCATCTAGTCGTTTTCTAGTCCTTTTCTAGTTTCCTTTTTGTAACGTTACAATAATTTGACTCTAAAATTACCCGAGCTTTAGGTATATTGCGATGTTTAATGACGATTGGCCAACGACGAATTCCAATAACAACTCGCTTTTTATTTATAAGATCGTCTATCATTTATTGGCATAATGATGCGGTTTGTTATATAGACACGTGCCCACCGGATTGGACGTATTTTGATTGCTACCCGCAAGTGTGGCCCACGATACCAACTTGGCTCGATAGTTGCAATTATCGTTTCGCACACGATTATTACATTTAAAGATATTTCGGCACTTTTCGACTGGGGAGTTCGTAAACAAAAAATTATGGTGGAATTCCTTTGGGTCATCGAAGATATCGGTACGTTAACGAACAACTACTTAACGATTGCTCGCAACGTCATTTTGCGGCCATATATCGACGCCTCATATATATAATTATCATTGCAAAATGGTACTTCCGGGGATTGACCACTTTTCTGGTATCCTAGGTACGTCCCTGAACTAGATTGAATTGAAATACTTTTTAACAATTCGATGGGAAATTAAAAGGGAAAAGGATTTTGTCCTTCTCGATACCGGCAACCGGTGCTCGAGGATCATTAAATGGTGAAAGACTCTCCCGAGTGACTTCCGGTTGCATCGGTGACAGCCGCCCAATACGGCGCGATATTGCTCGTGAGGTAATCGTCGACGGACGGCTGGGAGGCGCGAAAAATGATTTTCAATAATGCTGCCCGATGACCCGTGAAGGCGTTGCGCGCAACGAGGAATGGAATAAAAATGTCACTCGGCTGTGACATTGACATTGCGCGCTCTCCACTCTCCCGGTCTTCCGATGTTTAACGCGCGTCACCGCGGCGCGAACTTCGAAGCGGCGACCTCGCGCCTTTAATTTTATATTTTATCGCGTCGCAATTAATAATTCATCTCGAATTACATTGGCAATTATTGTACACGATTGTGTCGGCGGCGCGGCTTAATTGAACAAACATGCATTATGGAGCGCTTGTGACGTTTTCGCTTGCCAGTAAAAAAAAAAGAGTTTTATTTTTAACTCTGATACACTTCTTTATGCTGTTTTTCCATTTGTTTATTTATCTCTCGAGATCAATATTTTTGACAAGTAAATCATTTCGATAAATCGCGGCAGTTTTATTTTTATTTGACCAATTTTTTGTTCTTTAAATTTAAATCATTTGAACTGTGTAAAATTTTAAGTTAACAAAAGTTTAATGAGAATAATAATAATAATTGATGAAAGATGGAGTCGTATAAGATATAAAAAAATATTTTGCGCGTTTTTATTTACATAGACGTGAGGGAAATACTAAATAATAAGTTAATAATTATATTTTTACATATAATCCAGTCTGTGTCTCAGCTGTGCGAATACAATCGTTAAATTGCAAAAAGAAAAGAAATATTATAAATTGCTATTTTTATACCAATTTAAGAATACATTCGAAACTTTAATATTTTTACTACAATTAATAAAATTGGAACATTGTATAACTTTTAATTCATTATAATTTGTACTACTTTAAATAGTAAAAAATTTAACTTGTCGCAGATATTTTTAACTTAATATAAATAATAATTCTTAAAATAATATTTATAATATTTTCAATTTTATTGTCGACATTCTTCTCGGTGTACGGATTGGACAAAATAACTTACGTCGCGAAATTGAGAAGGATATAATCCCAAGAAAAAAAAAGGGGGGGGAGTGAACAGCGCAACCACAATCGAAATCCGCAATTGATTGAATATTAATACACATTTGGCATCGATGGAAATAGTGCCTCGTGGCTTTGTTGGCTTTATCGCGAGGGCTGCGTTTTTGCGCGCTCGGCTTTTGCGGTTCATTTTTGGGTTAAATTTAGTAATCACTGTGTCAATGGTATTTTTAGGATAAACGTGCTCCGTAGGGTGCCCCACATTGACGCAAAATATCGCTCTTTCGTTTTTCGCCGAGTGCTCTACTGAATAAAAAAGATTCGACCGTAAAAACAGTTTACATTGATCTGAATATTAACACTCCATTGCGGACTATAAAAAACCCGAAATTATTCTAACGCGTTTGACTTATATACCGAAGAAAAATTCGTCATTACAAAAGGCAATAATATTCATTTTCTTGGCATTATTATTTTTCATATTATTTTTAATATCGTTAGATTTTTAATTATCTATTAAAATTTATTTATAGATAAGTATTTAATTAATAGAAAGTGAAATGCGGTAATAAAATTTAGAAATTTTTTTTTTTGGGGGAAAAAAAATTGTAATTAATAATTGATTGCGTTTAAACAAATAAACATGGAAGATGGACAGATTCGATTGTAAAAATCTGTTAAAAGTTTTGCTCCGCGAGAACCATCAATTATGAGAATGTAGTCATAAAATTAACATTGCTAATAACAGACCGTCAATTTTAATATTATGACTTTACAACAGGAGTGCTGGCGCTATAAAATCTTGATTGTAAATGAAACTGTCAATACGCAATTACATATTGACCAGCGAGGGATCTAAAATATTTAACATTCCGAACGGTTTCAATTTTCAATTCCAAACGAAAAGTGCAACCTGAAACGCAATTATTTTTTTACAAATAAATCATTAATAAAATTATAAACATTTGTTGTCGCTTGAATTATTAATCACTTTTGTTATTTATTAATCGCCAAATGGAAACAAATATTATTCTGAGAGATTTGCATGGAAATTTTATATTATTAATATTTGAATGAAACATTGATAAACATTAACTTAACATTTAATGAACTATTTTAGAATCATTATTTGTGTTAAAGAATTTGTTTCTCTTAGTTATCTTTAGGTTTCAGAATGACATTTGTTCATAATTAATACTAACATTAATATGGACATATAATAGTCACTATTTATAACATGCGTTTTAATTTCATTACGCTTAGAAAAAAGTTGGATAAAATTGTTATAGATTAATGCATGAAAACAAAATTTGTTTGCTAATCGCATTTAAAATATAATTTAAATGTGATTATAAGTACTGTATGAATTTTTTATGATCATTCGATTAAAAAGTCTATCATTTGAACTATTAAAATGCTAAGTATGCCAAGTAAACAAACTCCCCCGTTCCCCCCATTTTCTTAAGTAATATAACAAGTTTTTCCCAATTTTTTTTCTTAGTACAGTAATTATATTTAAAAGATTGTCTGGAATCATATCTATGAGAATTTTCTCTTAGAAATTCTACTTAGATATATTGGATTGTACACCAAGATTGGAATCTAGCGTGGCCCTAGCAAGTAACCATTTTTTGCACTAATCAAAAATGGAAACCCAATTGGTATCAATTAGTTTGCCCTGTTTGGTCCATCTTTGAACGCCATGTTGTTTGCTTTACGAGCTAAAATGTACAATTTAATGAAACGTACTATTTTTATGACTCATAGTTCCCGTTGTTTGTAGTAAAAAATATCATAGTTTATCGTCACCGGTAATTTCCGTATTAGTATAAAATTAGATTATACTTATAATATTTATAATATATCTGTACGCCAATTAATTATCTTTATTTGTAGGCACTAAATTTTAACTGCTTTCTTCGGTAAAGCGAGAATGCGCAAGGTTAAAACTAAGATGGGGTAACATTTCTATCCTTTCAATACAACAAAATTTTACAGTCCACCAGAAGCAGTGTATAAGTTCTCCGATAAAAGTAGTAAAATTTTGATATACAGAAAAATTATTAATATTGTTATTAAACTGGTCATATATTTGCAAAAAATTGGAAAATTATTATCAAAACGTAAGAGTTAGCAAAACGCGTCAGTTTCTCGACAATTATTCCTGATGCTTTATACTAACTACGACAGTAATTTTTCATTTTTGCCAGTACATCACCACTTTCCTAACAATGCCAGTAATTTTTATCAATCTCTTCTCTCCCTGTACAATTGTCTCTCAATCTCCCCAAAAACGACTCGAAACAAAAGTCATTCGCACGGGGCGAAAAACCCAGGGGGGCTAACGCGAAGGATAGTCGAAAAAGAAATAAAAAAAAAGGGAGACGATTGAAGGAGCATCGGAAGCGAAGCTCGAACTCGCTCTCCCGCCCTCCCCCGAGCGGTGGCTCCCTCTCTCCCGGCGTTTTTCCATCCCTCCCCACCGCTCCGGCGAGGCACCGCGAGCCGCGCGATGCAATGGCGCTTTCCGGCGCGTCGGCGTTAGTCGTACGCGAGAGCTCGCGAATTCCGAGAGCGTTTGCGGTACATCGCGGTGCGCGCCACGCAGCCCAAGCGGAAAACACGCCGCCGCGGCTCAAGAGAGCGCGAACCGGAAGGCGCGCCCGTACTCGCGCGGCCATTTGCGCGCGCCGGCCCCTCTCAGTGGGTTTTCGCGCGAGAGGCCCGAGTCGGCTGCAAGCGACCGGTGAAAGAATGGCCCGAGCGTGGAGAACCGGTGTAGGATCAAAGGCGTTCTAAAAATAGCCGCCAGGCTTGAAAATTATCCGCTGACATTTGGCTCGCTCCGGCAACATCCCGAGTCCGGTTTACCGTGCAGCGTTTCGCGCCCTCTCCCCTCCCAAACTACGACCGTTCCCCGATCGGGGGCGCCCCCTACCATTTCTACTCCCCCGACTCAATATAACATCATTGACTGTTCCGAATTTTGTCAATATCTTGTCGTGCGTTAAGATTGCAACGTGACTTAAGTTCTCTGTCATTCACGCGCCAACCACTCGGGTGCGTACCTGTGACTTCTTTTCCACCACGTGTTCACTTCACGGGGAACACCTTTTCCGCCGACAATTCGCGTTTAGGAAGTCTAAAAGTGAGGTTAATTTAAAAACCGCGACCTTTCCGTGACCCGGAATTAAGAAAAGAGTGCCAATTGACCGCGGGTTCTTCTGGTTTTCGCACAAGTTCGCGGTCGCGGTGCCGATGTGAGTTGTCCCGGTGTTTTCTTTGTTCGGGGATGATTCCGAGTGTGCTCGGATTGCTCGCGCTGAGAAGTGGTTGAATTGATCTGTGAAGTTGGAGGCTGATAGACAAGAAGATGGCACCGGCGAGCACGCTCGATTGGTCGGAGCCGCGCCAACATTGGCGCTACCCCAAGCTCAATCCGAATCAACGGCAGACCCTCCCCAGGTCCAATACCGTCGACGGGCCGGTCGACAAGGAAACCGGAAGTCGTTATAAGAAAATCTGCAGGTTCCTGAGTCGGCTCAAGTCCACGAAAAGTGAGTGTGTTGGCCGGGCGGCGGGAAATTTCGACTGTTGTGACAATTGGTCGAGGAAGCGAACACGGTCGGCTATAATTAGACGCGGCGATTATTCCGTATTTGCGCCTCGCGCCGCTGATAAAGCCGGCCCATAAATCAGGCGGCCGCCACGGAGGTACGCGTCGCGAAACATTTCGCCTTATCTGTCGGTGGTTTCGTGACGCGCGCGGGGTGGGGGGGGGGAAGGTTGAGAGGATAGAGGAATTTGTTGTTTTCGCCGTTCCCGGAGGGATTAGATTTTATTTATTTGTTCGAGTGCGCCGCTAATAACGGATCGGCGATAAATCGATTGATTGTGTTATTTTAATGCCAAACGTGTATTAATGTTGCTATTTTAAATTGGATGTAATAATGTTCTATTTTGATAGATAGATGCTCGGTTGGTTGGTTATCATAAGGCGAATCTTATTACACATCGCTCGATTATTTGTTTAACTTTTATAAATAAATAAATTAGAGTATGATATATGTGTTAACACAGATGCAGTGAAAAAATTATGACAGAAAAATGACTGTTTTTGACGGTGTTTCACACGGTATATCCGTCTTTCAATAAAATGTAGTGTTTTTTGAAAGTAAAAATGTCTCCTTTTATGTCAGAAGAACAGTAATTTTTATTGAAAACGAACAAATTGTCTATATGATAGACAGTTAAAAACTAACTTTTTTCTGTTATATTTTTCTCAATGTATATATAAATTAAACTTATAAATGATATGAATTAAACGAATCTTTTTAAACCAAGTTTTTGCTCATCATTTCAATTATTTATAGTTTAAATTATTGAAACAGTTCAAGTTTAATTTTAATTAAGATGTTTATTTGATACGTTTAGTATCAAATTTTTTGTATTTTTCAGTTCAATTTTAATTGAATTAAGATTAAAGTTCGATCTTGATTTCACATGAAATTAAATTACATTTAAGATTAAAAGTTTGCATCCCGAGGATTGTCAAAATTTCAATGTTAATATTCAACAACGCGAATAAGCACAATGTTTGCCAAAATAATTGCGGTACGGTTGAGGCAAATGTGGTGCAAATATGCCTCTCGCGCCCGGGGACGTGCGTCACGATTTGTTGAACTTTAACGTTACGTATAATAATCTTCAAGCGTGGCAGTTCCGATTGTTATTTTAAAGTCGGACATTGAAACTCGTTACTTTTTCACGCTATATTTAGCCTTGCCAATACCATTTTAACGATTCGATAATTTGAACAACAACCGCGGAATAATTGGCCGGCGTGATTTACGCGCGGTATAATCGTCCGATCGTACCGACCCTAATCCCCGTTGCGCAGCGGAATCGCAACGTTTTATTTCCCCCCTTTGCCGGGCAATTACGGTTGCGAATCTTTGCATTCGTCTTTTGCCAATTTTAATTGCAAAATTAAATGTTACGTGCGGTAATCGTGGGTTCCCCGAACGAGGGAACGTTCTCGTACTGAAAAAAATTGTTGGTGTCACGTCAACATTATCTTGTCAAGTTTCTTATTTATTTATTATTTTATATATAATATTATATATTATAATTATACACTCACAAAACTGTCTATTTAATAGTAATAGAATCTTCTTGTGTTTAATAGATTTTCTATTTAACATTTGTAAACATTCTTAATTACAGTATAATTGTATTTAATTAAAATATAAATCCAACAGTTCTCTCAGTGTACAAATTATATTAAATTGACATTAAAAATTATTGGGGTTTTTTTTTTTTCGTAAATGTTGCATTTCATTGATGCTGGGACAATATTTTGGGGCAACATTGTAACACGGTTGAACCAACACCAATTGGCATTGCTACGACGGTACAGTTTTCTCCGTGCGTTGTCAAAAATAAGAAAGAAACGGCAACAACAATTACGCATGAATTTAAAAATAATTTAATATGCATGACATTATTATCAGTGAGTCACATTGCCTAAGATTCATGTTTATAATTTCAGTTATAAGTCGACTATCTTTCTCGCTCTCCTGCTCCCTCCATCTCTCTCGCTCGCTCGCCAAATCGTGTTATAATTGTAGTGTTTACAAGTGTTATCAAGTTTTTCGAGTAACTCGACACAACTTGAGAAGTATTCAGAAAAAAGTATCAGCTCAAATGAGTTAGATAGTAAACTCTCCAACCTGCAATTAATTACGTTGAGAGTGAGAAAAAAATTAGGATAAAAATTGTTACACTGTATCTGAAAATAGGGACAAATGGGGACAACAATTTAAAGGAGGCTATAAAAAAATTAGAAATAATAAAAAAAAAGAAGACTGAATAAGGGAAACAGTGAATACTATGACGACGAAGAAAAGCGAGCATTTAAGGGCGACTGAGAGGAGTAAAATTGGTCCCAAATTGACGAGGCTTGACGGATCTTTTAATTCGTCCGATGAATTCGCACGGTCGCGCCGATACGCGCTCATAAATTACCCCCCTCAATTAGTTAATTTAAGTGACGTCAATCGCGTATCAGAGTAACGAGACGCAGTGATCGCCTACGTCACCGGTGAAAGTCAATGCGCGGCGCTGAAAATAGATTTGCCGCGGACACGACACTTGTCCCAATTGTTGCGACGCGTGAGCAATTGTACCCGCGTTTACTCGCGCCTGTCCAGTGGTTCGCCGTAATCCGCAACACTTGCGCGTCCCCAAAATCTGCCCTTCCTTCCGAAACTTCAACTCCTCTTCGTCGACTTACTATCCCTCGGTATATAGAACAAATTTGATCATTTGTTATTATTTTTTGTTAGAAAATTCATCTTTAATATTTAAACGGCAACCTAAATATCCGATTGTTTAAAATTTTTTGCATGAAAATCCGTATACACTCGACGCTCCCAGTTTCAGCGAGCTCGAGACCGGAAGTGCTCCCAGTTTCAGCGGGGCGCAATTGCGCACGTGTTTAGCGCATGTATATTTTCATTGGTTATTTCTATTCGGTTGTTTCCGTTGTAACCTGCCTTAAACTGTATACAATTATTAATGAATTAAGCAAGTTTAAATTTCCCG
>JABFPN010006110.1:0-12050 GCA_022817305.1 Leptoteleia sp. ZL-2020
TATATTTCATGAGGGGGGGGGGGGGTAATGGGATTACGAACGTTGGCTCGTTTATGCGCGGACTTGTAATTCGCCAAAATGAATCGCCAGCGAAGAATATCGCGAGGCAAATAATTCCGATGTAATAACTGTTCGCGCTGTTTAACAAACATGACGGCACGATGAGAATTGGAAATGAAATAACAACAAGGAGCGTTTTTCCGTTGTCTCCCTCTACCACCCCCCCCCCTTACTACCCCCGCACGTCCGACCTGTCCGAGGGTTTCCATTGCTCTTGCTCTCCGTGGAATTATATACTTTTTAGTGCGCTATCAAATAAGGAAATAAGTTTTCTGCGTTATTCGAATTTTAATGCCAACATTTTCCGGAAAATTTCGCGAAACTTCAACAAGGAATGCCGGGGATGCCAAGACACAACTTATTCTTTATAACAAATGGCAGCAGTAAAAGTACCAGTTACAACCTCGGGCATGTAATATATTTGCGTCGGGGAGGGCGGGGCATTTGAATACATTTTTTTAGGGATGAAATCTGCAATTTAATGATCGAACACGGTTTGCTTGGAGAATTTGCTTAATAATTAACGGCAACGCTTGAGTTTACGCAACTGTGATGGATGGGTGAATAAATCGTCGTAATTGGATTTATTTTTGGAAATATAATAATAACTGAAGCAAAATTTGTGTGTTACTTGGTGGACTTGTAATTGAATTACGTTTACATAATAACGCGTGCGCGATATTGGAGCTTCTTAAGTGCACTTTCGTGTTATATTAATTGTATATTAAATTACTTTTAATTAATGAACACAAAGTCAAAATAACTGTTAATTTAAATTTCGCATTTAAATATTAATATTAAAGCATCGAGGGTTGATCACTTGAAATATTTTGGCAGTTGAAAAGGAAGCTAAGTTTATATTCGTTTTCAAAGTGAAATTTGGAAGTTATTTTAGTTGGTTAATTAGTTACGTTAGTTGCTAAAATATTTTGCTTGAATCGTAATTTTGTAGAAATTATTATGTCATCTATATTTTCTAGTGGTATTCAAGCATTTTTCAGTTTGTCCCACTTTTATAATATGAATAACATTTTGTTGAATAGTGTTCCTCTATTTGTTAACCAAGTGAAAATTACTTTGTTTTATTCCAGCCACCCTCTTTTTGGCAGTGTACCGGATTAGAAAAAGATCATTCTCCCTCAGTAATTTTGCGTCATCTCTCTAATTTTGCTTTATTGGTACGAAACTAGTAGATGCAAAATTGCTCACAGCTTAACTTTACTGCCCGATCATTCCAGCGGCATTCTTTGATAAGTCCAATATATATTATCAATAAACCTTTACTACATGGCATAGACAACAATTTGCAAGTTGGTAACGGTTATCAAAGGAGTTCGCACACTAAGAGAAACGTTCGTTAGACATTATTAAGCTTGTTGAAATTGATAAGTACCTGTCTCAAACATTATCGACATATTGTTCGTAATTTAACTTGCTTCGTGTCGATTTATAAAATGAAATCAACAATTTCTACCACGTTACACTTTATTTTTTACTAGTAGAGTAAGAATAAAATTCTTTATGGAAAAGAATGCTGAAAAACGCTGAAAATTCCAAATTTTAACATTTTTCAGTGTTTTTTTAGTGTTTTTCAACATTTTTCAGTATTCTTTTCCACAAGGGTGAAATCGTTTCCTGAACGATTCCATTTTTTCCGATAAATTTACTATTGACAAAAAAGTTTATTTTTTTTACATATACCACAACCGTTAAAGGTAACACGACCGTTTTACCGTGTACCACAATAATTTTTCAACGGTATTTTTCCGTTAATTTTCATTGAATTTTTCACTCGTTGAAAGAATGTGATTACGAGGCGGCAGCTGGCAGCGCCTTGCCGTCGCGAATCCGACAGCACTGCGTTACGAAGCCGAGATGTTTCGAGGAAGATAACGAGGTCTGGGCCGTTATCAGTCCCGGGATTCGGTGAGTGTAAATGCTGACAAGGGGATACTCCGCAACGCGAGTATATCACCGAGGGGGCGCCACTGCCTTTCATCGCGAAGAAGGGTGGCCGGATATAATATTCGAGCCGGCGTCACGGGAATGGCGGGATGGATGGGGGGGGGGAGCGAGGGGGTGCGGGATACCGTTTATTAATTGGCTTCCGATTTCAGCGTCCCTTTCAAAACGCGCCGGTTACGTCGGTGTGACCGAATCCGCGGAAATTAACGGATCAGCCGGGATTATCACTCCCGCTCGCAGCAGCCCTTCCTTTCGACCACCCCCGCCCCCCTACCACCCCCTTCGCCGCTTCATTTCGGTGCTTTGAAATACGCGCTTAAAAGCGCCACCCCAACGAGGCGTCAGGTGTTCGCTGTGGTTTGGGAACTACGTGATTTTTTCGCGTAGCCCGTTTAACTCTTATCGGGTCGCGCCGATACCACGATTCGCCAGGCAATTTGCTTTAAATAATTGAAACAATACGTTTCACGGTAAAAGTTGTATCATTGCCGGGTGCGAGTCTCTGCCCGCCGCGCGGTTATTTAAAATTGAACTGGTCTCTATTTAAAAATAGGATTTAAACGTGGTGTAATCCTTTGCCGAGCCGGTTGTGGAACGCGATTTATTCCGCGTTTAAGTCTCGCGATTGAGTTTATTAAAGTATACATCCTTGGTTGTTAAGAGTTGAGCTTAGATTGGAAAGTAAGAATTATTTATTTCAGAATTGTTAATGGGGTTTCAGGTACGAATTTATTGAAAGCTTAGGGACTGATGAAGTATTTTGATCGGAAAGATTAGACTGAGAAAAAAGTTGGGAAAATTATTATGGTGTATGTGAAAGTGGAGACAAAAGACAGCTTGTTATATTTGGTATACAGTTTAAAAGAAGATTTACCGTAAACAATTTTTATTTTACTGGATCATAGTAACTTGTATTATTCTCATAATCTCTTTTAAACCATATACTAAATATCCAAGGTATACTTTGTCCCCATTTATAAACACAGTATAATAATTTTTAAATTAGCTTCTTTCTCGGTGTATGTTTGTTGTAAAAGAAATTTTATAAATGTTAGGTTTTTTGTAAAAGACATTTTACAAATTGCCAACAGCAATTTGTAAATTTTCTACCAGCACTGTGCCCGCTCTTTTCTTTTAAATACTGGCACAATTTTCTACTTGGATGAAATAATGGACTCCCGAAACAATAAATAATCAAACCGCATCGTAATTTATGAGCAAAACCTCGCATTAAATTGTACCAGGATAGGTTGATCAAGATCAGTTTTTGATAGGAACACCCAACTATTACCCTAACAAGGTCATAATTAAAGTTCTACTAGACCGAACTAACTCACTTCATCGATCGCAATACATTTTTAGATCATAATTTAAATTCGCAAATTGCAGCTTAAATTTGCTACTTAACACTCGCATTATTTATTGTAGCCGATTTGTTTGCAATTACGCGAACTGTTGGCTAAATTGCAATGTCACTAATTCATGTAGGATCGTGCAACATCTGTGTTTACAAGCAGTTTCCAGAATAACGGCCGATTTGTATCAATTATTTTATGTTACGGAATGAACTTGATTGACACTAATTTGATTGGCAACTGAGCGGTAGCCATATAACGCGCCACATCTAATACCGGCCTCTGGTTATTACTGACCAAATGCTTGACAAATGACAATTCCGATACTTTTGTTCGCGAATTACAATCGTAACCACTTGAAAATACTTATTCCGTAAGCTTAAATGCAATTCAGTAACGCGCAATTCGCCTATTTGCGTTAATAAATGTTAATTTCATTATTACTGTTATTTATCATGATAATGTTAAACGACCAGAACTTCATTCCCCACCGAATTGCCCGTCGCAATTCGTTGTAAACTGGGACAAACGCGAGAAGCAAATATTAAAAATTAGAACGATATAAAAAGGTGAATTATCATGACGCCGTCGAAGTACATTTTCGCCCCGTTTATACTATTGACAAATGTAATATTCATGTTAATGAAATAACAAACAAGCAGGCATTTAAATTGTTCATTTGCATATTCTTGTCATATTTAAGCTTGCGGTGTTAATTACAGTCATAATTGTTTGTTCGCACTGTTGACACGTATTTAAAAAAAAAATTGCTCGTTTCAAAACAAACATTTTTTTTAATTGATATCTTGAATGGAATAATAAAATAATTTTGTTTGCTTTGATAATATGATTTTAAGTAAATCATTCGAAAATATAATATATATGGTGTGGAAAAAAATTTATTTATAATATTGCTATATCTTCTAGCGTTACGTTTACAAGATTTCGTTCTAGGACAGAAACTCGCTAATTACCGTCCTAGAGTGGAAAATGACCAGTTTCCGTCCGCCGATTTCCTTATTCCAAACAGAACGGAAATAGAGCACTTTCTTTATACTTGTTACAAAAAGTATTTAATACACCAAGGGTAGAACGACTTAAATTTCGTATATGCTTTCCTTTTCTACACATAAACGCGATACGAAAGAATTATTCCGCATCATTGAACATTTGTCTCGAATTCCAAACTACACTTTTAAGAGGGAAAATTATTGTTGTCCCCGTATCCATTGCTTATACTCGGAATCATTTGTATTCAGCCTGACGAAAAAGTCTGAGCTACGTCGCGGAAATCAAATAAGAATCGTGACTGGGATCGCGGGAAATAAACGACGGCGGGAAAAGAATGATAATTCTGTATTGGCGCGCGTTTTTCGCGATGCTCATTTGAGCAAAACAAAAGGCAAGACCGGCTTACGTGCGCCGTACATTCGGCGTGCGTCGCGGTATGAATTTTTGGCCGGGCAAAATGCGGGATAGTTCCGTAATTTATGCCGGAAAGTCCGGGTGACGCGCGTTATTCGCGGCAACTTTTCGGGACAAGAACTGCGGACATTCCAGGCCGGTGTACTCGAATACACAACCGCTATTCGTCCCAAGCATCTCATGAATGTTGCTCGTTATACGATCGACAAGAAACTACTACCTGCCATAATCCCTTTCATTTTCAGCCATCGAGGTAATCCGACAGCTCGCGCAAAAAGCGCTGTTATCAAATAACGATTCAATTAATCTTGTAACTGATCAACTTTAGTTAAGCAGCGATATGCACGGAGATGGCTATTTAACAAGAGAAGTTGTAAACATTTCAGCTCACTTTCCGCGCTGCTAATTGGCAAATTTGTGCAACTTCGAATTCTGTTGGTCCACTGCCATTAAAGCGACTCGCGCTTGGGAAATGTCAAAAATTAAATAAATAAATACAGGAAGGGAGCAAAGGAGTTGACTTTATCGTATTTAATTGGAAGTTCGGTATTTAAGTTTGAAATTGAAATCCTCTTTTATGCAATTTATTCAAACAAATGCAATTTGTTGTGCGTTTAAATAAGTTTCGCACATTGGGATAAAAAGGAATGTCATAAATTACGATTTTTTATTATGTAATAGTTTTTAATTCGAAAATACTAAAAGTTGCTCTTATGATTGTCATTTTTAGTCATTTAAATAGTAACAATTTTTACTTTCAAGAGATATATTTGAAATAACATAAAATGTTTTAAATGTTACTTTAAAAAAATATCATTTTTTCAACTGAACTTTCATAGAAAAATTAATATTTTCAATATTAAAAGTTAAATTTGTACGATTTTTTGTCGATAGTATTAAATTGTATTAAAACGCTAATTAAAAATGTATCAGATAATTAATTATACAAGCTCGTATTATCGATAATTTAATGGTACAATTTTATAAATTAAATTTTTCATTAATCTAACATCAATCAATTTTGATACATAATCGGATTAAAATCTAAATGTTTAGGACTCGTCCTTATTTAAACCAATCGTGAATTAAATAATGAATATCTATTAATTAATATAATGTCATCTATAGTAGACGCCTTTAGGACATGTCTGCCTTAATCGGTGATTTCAAACTGCGAGGATGTTTTAATGCACGTCATTCGATAAATCAATATGACTTCCATGTATTTTTAGGGGATTCCGTCGCACTAATTAGCAGTCAATGCGTAGTAATTAAATACACCCACATAATGAACGGTGTAAATGGTTTGTGAAACGACAGCGAAATATTATAACTTATTATTAGTATAATCTAATTCAATATTGATTCTTAGCTACGTTTAATGGAACCATTTACAACAAAATTAATTTTTCTTTTATTTCATTAAGTTTATAAAAACTCTTTCCTATCACTTAGATAATTAATCTTTAATTATCATATAAAGGTAAA
This sequence comes from Leptoteleia sp. ZL-2020, assembly GCA_022817305.1. Classification (NCBI taxonomy): domain Eukaryota; kingdom Metazoa; phylum Arthropoda; class Insecta; order Hymenoptera; family Scelionidae; genus Leptoteleia; species Leptoteleia sp. ZL-2020. Next base: position 6,294 of record JABFPN010006110.1, read on the forward strand.
ATTCAAACATTTTAATCTTAATTCAATCGTACAGATAGATAAGTGTTTTTATTTTTGTATTTGAAAAATAGAAACTCTTTAACTTTTAAATAACAAATAACAATAAAAACTGTAACATAAAAATAGTCAATTTCTATCAAATAATTACAAGTGCCAATGTTTCTTTAGAATATAATCTGTTACAAAAAAAAAGATATTAGAAAGTTAAATCGCGCGATTTGTTTCGAAACAAAAGTTAGAAAATATTTAGAAAATCTTAAAATCCCTAACTCGCCCCATACGAAATTCTATTTTATTTTCGAAAATAGATATATAACGAAACGTTTCGAAATTGAATCCTCATTTTTCGACCGCGATTTTCAATTCAGATCCATATACGGCCTGAATATGACTTTCTTTAAACCAGTAACACATTGGTATCTGCAAACGATGCTGCGATGTCGAAGCAAAATAGAGAAAAAAGAGAAAAAGTATGGACGCGCTGTTCATACCTTGTAGATGCCATCGACGAGTCTGGTGAGTTCCTCGGTCTCCATCGTTGCGTCTCCTCAAAGGATGCGAACACGTGGCGCTGATTTCACGAGATGTACATATTTTTCCCGGTTCTCCAGAGACCGGGTTTCGCGCGGACGTTCTGCTTTCTTCGAATCAACCTCACTCTTCTGCCGCGGCTCTGTTATATCCAGCGAAGAGGCCTGGAAAATATTGTACGCGCGTTAGTATACGTAAGATTAGTGTACCGAGTTTAAATGACGCGCGATGCATCGCGGACAAGCACAGAGGAAAACGGACAAAGAGACGATCTGACTATTCGGATCAAACACAGAGCTTCGGTTAGAATAATACAACGCAGCTTCAATCTCCTCGCATAAAATAACTAGTTGGTAAAGGAACATTTGTAGGTCAATTTGCTCGTTGAAATTTGTAACAATGCTATTATCAAATGCATCGAGAATAAAGTAATGGGAATTTTTATCCATCTTCCTCGGTGCACCGGATTTATTCGTTAAATTTTAAACGATAGTTTCGTCGTCAATGGCAGTTGTTTGTGAAATTTTACCAAACTTTGCGGGTATTATTTTACAAACAATCCCCGATATCAACGCCCTTACAACAATCGTTGAAATTTGAAACGAATCGCTTTCGATTGAAGCGGTTTTCCGTTCGGAATATCAACGACACGAGTTCGTTTAATTGCGAGTGGAAAATAATTTTAAAAGATAAGCGCGCGTTTTTCTTGGAATAAAATGATTCTCGTTTCAATTTAAAATTGCTTTTATTTAGTATTGAAAGAGCAGCATTATAATTGTCTACTGAGAAAGAAGTTGAAATAGATATTCCAATGTGAAAGAATATTTTTTTTATCATTCTAAATAAGTATAATTATTGATTGATATTGTCGTATAAAGTTACTAAAGTTTCATTTTTCAATTCGTCGATGTGAATATCGCTGAAAAGTTGTATCAGTTTATTTTAATCAAGGTTACGATCAAGGTTTCGGATCAGGATTTAACAAGATTTCATGTTTCGTCGAGGATACTCTAAGAACCATAAATATTCGTTGTAAACATTAATTAATCTAAACGCGTACAGGTGAACTTTACATCTAAACATGCTTTTGATCAATGTCTCGAGTGATTTATATTTTATTAAGAATTTATATAATACTTGACTCTTTATTTTTTTTTTAATAAATAATATTATCGATTGTTTTTTTTATGCATATACTTAACGGAGCTATTCTTAAATATGATCATCAATTCAATGATGAATTAAAAAAAAATGTTAAGTCAGCATATACATATACACGCTGGGTTATTTGATTAGTTTATGTATTGATTTCATAAGAGAAACTTGTTGTTGTTAAAACACAATCCAACTATATTTAAGACGCGACCTTCTGCATACCCCACGCCCAAAACACGTTTTATTGAATAGCTAAATGTACAAAACAAGTTTGTCCACTTGAACAAAAATGTTTGACTCTTAGACTATAACGCATAACTCGCGGGCATAAAATCCGCCATTACAAGTCTATCCAGTTTTTCACAACTGATAAATAAATTTTCGCACGTTTCTGCCTTAACATCAATAAGTGCCGTCGTTTACGCGCTTTGAAATAAGAATCTCGTAAAATAAATCGTCATTTTGTGGGTTAAATTAAAGCGGGCAAAATTAATGCTTTTCGTTAAAATCCGAATGCAGAAATAATGAGATGATCAATATGCATAACAGTAATCTATAGGACCTCCATTATTCAAAATAATTGTATTGTTTCGCGTAAATTATTCCGTCTAGACCCTTAAGTTGCTATATTTTGTTTTAAATGACGATCAATAAATGCGATAAACAACATTAAAGTGAGACATTGTCTTGGGAAAATTAAATGCTGTGTAAATAGCCTGCTATCAAACTTGCTATTGTTTTACAGTAAGTTAAGCAAGCGTGGTAATTCAGATAATGTACTAAGAAGCATAGTCGCGTTTGCCAATTATATTCAACTTACAGCCCTTTCGCTAAAGACGGGACGAAATTACGTTTCACCCTAAATACCGCGACAAACTTATCATTCGATGTCGTTGTAAAATTTTGCAATCATTTTTTTTTTGTAATATACGGACCAACATTGTGGTTAAATGAAAGATAAATATCAGATTATTTTTAATTCGAGCGAATACAAAGTTAGTGTACACGTTAAATTCGTTACTTTCATGAGTATTTGATGAAATGAATTTAATCGGAGCAAAGTTATATTACGTTATGTATTTTTAATAGAATTTCTTTTACGTAGCTTTCTCGCATAATTTTCGAAGGATTTATATCTTGCATTAGGAATTGTAAATCATATTATGATGAATTTAATGAGATATGAAATGAGATGAATGTTGTGGTTTTATGTACATGATAAAAATAAGTGTAAAAGAACACTTTTAATAGTAGAAAAGTTTATAAAAAAAAGGTTTCATTTGAAATAGATTTCCTTTTTTAATTACTATAAATTCTTTTTGGAAGATATTTTAAAGGAATTTTGCATTCGTTCGAAAGAATATATTAATAATATATTAATGTTATTATTATTGTAAAATATTGTATTAATTTCACAGAGAAATTTTCCAGTATGAACTTTTCCACACTTTATTTCATTTAATATTATTTGATAAAGACATTTTCTTTAATAATCTTTAAAAAATTCTTACAAATAGAATGAAAGTTTCAAACAAATAATAAATTTGTAAGTGTCAAATTTTGTTATTACATATGTAGTATAAGCCGGAGGTAAATGCGAATTACAAAAGTGATATTTTCTAAGTGTTTATAGATGTAGCACAAGTCCTGTCTGCTTTGCCTACATTTTCATTTCGTACTATTATTACTGAATGTTACTTAAGTACATAATTTATTCTGTAATGACCATTTCATTAAATACATATGTACAAAGCATTAAATTGCCAGCGTGTTTAATGTTCGATTGCCGAGTAGAATAAAGATTATTTGAAATTCAATGTAGAAAATGAAAAATTAAATCAATTTGCCGGATGATTCACGTAAAAAACTTTGCGATTCGTCGGATGAATGTAGTTTGAAGTCAAAGTGAAAACTTTCTTGCAAGATCGTTGAAGTAATTATTGTTTTGTCGAATCCAAAACATAAGTGTCACGAATTTAATGAAAGAATGATTGATTTTCTTGAGAGAAAAAACATATTCAACTGTAAATATCACAGAGAATCATTTATTCTGCAACACTGCATTCCGAAATTGTTTAAAAGAAATGAATTCTGACGCTGCATAAGTAGTAATCTATCCTATTAGCATGATTCATTAATAATGAGTATTCTATTCATCGAGCAGTGAAAAAATGCAATGCTTCACGAAAGTGAACTTGACACATTTGATTAATAAACGCATAATTCGATCAAGTATATTTCATTAAATGACAGAGTAAAAAAAATGTAGAGTATTACTTCAAAATAATATTGATCATTACAGTTATTGAAAACCCATAAAGATTTTTTACACATGAGTATAAGGCATCAAAGTTATGGTGTTAATTAGAAAAAAAATTATTTTGCAAATTTTCAATTATATTTTTACTGAACGTTTCCTTAAACTTTATTTTTTTCTATAAATAATTGTTTGTTTAAAACAACTGAATCTGAATAAGATCATTAAATTTATTATTGAAAATTTAAAGTTTTGAATTTACACATTAGGGATTACAATAAGTTTAGTTCCAATAATCAAAAAATTGACCTTTTGTCATATTCGGACTATTTTTTAAAATCCAATATAACAGCGTGAGACATGTTTACCATTAACTGCAATTATATCTAATTTTCTTTAGTAATTCCACAAGCACATGTAAAACGTACTTATTTAAGATGTCGAAAATCTGAGTCTTGAAATCTATGCCCCGATGGATGGTAGGCTCGACTAGGTTATTGAGTACATCGGCTTTTGCATTACTCATAAAGCAGAAGTCACGTTTTCTGCCAAGTACTTTCATTCCGCAAGGACACCCAGTGCAACGTGCTTAGAGAAAAAGAGAGTGAGAGAACCGTCAGGTGAAACAAACTGCGAATTTCAACCTGCCACAATTTACCCAGAAATTACAGATTTGTCTCTGAATAAGTTTTCATACGTAGATATCTGATAAGTTGCGCAAATATCTATAATAATAATCGAGGAAGTGGAATGCGAATTAATTGTCTTTCAACAATAATTTATTAACACGCGTTCGTTTGTTCAACATTTATGAAAGTTATTAATTGAAACTTATTTTACGCATGAATAACGAGTAACATTTTGCACGGGCTGTCACTGTAATCAACTTTTCTCGCCGTTACGATTATTTAAATAATGTTCAAATTTCAAATTAAATTCATAATATATTATCGCGCTGGCGAAAGCATTCAAACTCTAAACTGCCATAAACAAAAATTCCTTATTAGTTACTTATTCGAAAGAAATAGCTACCCTAACAAATTTGTGGCCAGAAAATAATTTTAAGGGACAATCCAAAGTTCGCAATATTTTTATACGTATGTTTAAGGTATTATAAATTGCCGTAAACAAAGGGACTTCATAAAATTACTTTTTATTACTTCCAAAGTGCGAAATGATAATAAAAAAAAAAGTAATATGAATTCCCTTTTCCATGAATTCGCAACTTACGTGTATCGGTGTAATTTATTAAAACGAAATGCTTTTGCAAATGGGGCTACAAAATAAAAGTCCGTAAAACAATTTTTACACGCAGTAATAACACGGAGCTTTATTGTCTATAAATTTATATGATTTTCATATCAAACAGTAAATTTAAATTTCCATTGTTGCGCCGGTTTACGAGCATTTAAAGGAACAATTAAACCCCGAATTTTGTACGAATTTTGTCCGAGATAACTGTTATTTTTAAAACGTCGCGACAGCCACCCTCTTCCTTGTCTCCTCCTCACCCAAGTAAAAATTAGACTAGATTTTGTCCAGTTCAAAAGTGGTACTAGCCAGACTTTGACCAGTTCAACTGGCCTAGTCAAATCTGACAAGATACTGTCCAGATTCTGGCCCATAAATACTGGAGCATTATATGACTGTGTAGAGCCTAGCTAGGTTCTTACCAGTCACATTCGGATAGTTTGTACAGTCAAAAAACTATTCCACATTTTTCCATGGAAAAACTATCTAAAACTTAACTAGATTTTTAAGCTAGTTCCTGTCCAGAATCTAGTGTGTTTTTGAAAAATTATTATTATCATTTT
>JABFPN010006111.1:0-12050 GCA_022817305.1 Leptoteleia sp. ZL-2020
TGCACAAAAAAAAAAAAAAAAAAAAAAAAAAAAGCAAGTTTATAGACTTTGAAATTGTACAATTCTATTCCACGTCGTTTCTGCACTTTTGTAGTTATAAAGTTCAAGTCGTCTGTTCCGATCCAGACAACCACTGAGTACCATTAATGAGTGCTACATTGGATGGGTTGAAAATGAATTTTATTCCGTTACGTGATGCACATTGAAGCGCGACGAAAACATCGATACGCGCATACTTGTAAATCACGCTTCGTTTGCTTTCTCACGTGTAACAACCAATTTGTTCGTCCCGTTTTGTTTCGGCGGGGCGAGCATTTGTGACGGAAGAGCTGGAAAAGTCGAGACACTTGGCGCATCGCGTGACCGCGAGGCCCCCGAAAATGAGTGGCTGCGGCGGAGGTACGCGCGAGTGGCAAGCGCGCGCCTGTAATTTTGCAAGTTGCGCGCGTTTTTGCGCCCGTCGACTGCGCCACGGTGCGTCGACTGTTCCCCGCGAGCTCGCCGCGCTCCGCGACGCACAGGATCTCCCCCCAAAAAACGAAAGTTTATCCTCCCGTTTGTTCTTTGCCGTCCCAACGAAGACTCGTCACTTTTCTACGCGACTTCAAACGTCACTCCGATGACTTGACAAAATGTCCCGTTATTTTAAACACGTCGAGGCACATTTTTCCTTTTAACATCTTGCCCGGGCAGTCGCGGCTGGAACGTTTTATTTTCTAATTAGTTGTTTATTAAATTTTTTTTTATTGGTTGTTAGATAATTAATATAATAATATATATTTTCTTGTTTGCTCTGTATATGTTTCCTTTTTTTTTTGCTACGCACTTGATTGATGGATTAAAGGTTCCAGTTTCTTTTTTTTTTTTTTTATTCTTTTTTAATAATACGTAATTTATTTTAGATTGAATACAACTAATGCCGGTGTATATCGTGTCATATCATATTGATTTAATCAATAGATTGGGATGTTGAATGTACGTATAAGTATCATAAAATTTTTATTGAAAAACTTTCATTTTATCTTGATGGAACATCGATTCACTTACTTAGGTTTTTTTATAATTAATTTATTTTTAAATTTATTTTGCATACATTAAGGTTCTATAAAAGGAAATTTTATGTATCTTTATTTATATGCTTTGATACTTCATTCTGAAATGTAACTTATTTTTAATACGTCCAAAGATGTACCAATTTTTATGACTATTTTTATATTTCTATAAGTTCGTTTCATGTTTATCATGAAAATTAGATTATCTTTATTACATATAAATCTTGATATATTTAATTATTACTTACACTGAGATTTGATGTAAATATCTTTAATATTATATGTAACCTTTCTTTTCCCCTAAGATATTTTTTGAGACTTAAAATGTAGGTTATATAACGAAAGATATATTTAATTTATCATGTGTATTAATTACATTGAGCTGTCTTATTAAGGGGAAATTAATCATAGTACAATGTTAACTATATTATTATATTTCAATTATAAAATTTATATCGACGAACGAAATTTTATTCGAAAAGCGATAAAGATAGAACCTTAACTTTGCAATTTGAATTATTTTTTATATAACTCGAGGTAAATTTATAAATATATTAATTTGCAAAATTGCCTACTTTTTTTCTCTAACATAACTTATTATTTCATAAATCTTTTATGTAATATTAGAAAACTGTTTTATTTTAAGCGATTTGTAAAATTTCAACGCGTTTCCGTATTTGAGCGGTATCTTTCATAAGCATCTCAATATATTAACACTAATCATGAGTAATTGAACAAGTTTTCAGCAATAATCCGATGATAAAAATGATTCGAAAATATAAATTGGAGAAAGCTTTAACTTTTATATCGATTATTCATTACATTTTTCTTATCTATTTATATTAGCACATAACTAAAGTAAAGCGTTCCAACAATAATTAGACTGCTTTAAAGGAGAATAATTGTCTTGAGTGTGCAAATGTGCATCGCGTGTTACATATTCGTAACTTTGGGCAAGAGCTTTCAAGGTTGAGTTTATTGCGATAAAAGATAACTATAAATTTTCGACATTAGTAAATCACAATAGTTCAGTTCCGACGTGGGTTTGTCCAGAACTGGGCGAGAAGTTAAATTAAATGCTCTGGTATTCAAATGTTAACAAGTAAATAACTGCGAGGATAAACTTAGAGATTTATTATTAATCTCTTGTACAAGTGATAACGCCTTAAGGAGCAATTTTTTTCTCCCTTTATTTAAGTAGAGTATTTTCATTAACTTGGGTTTTTTTTTTACATTCTATTAAATTGCCAAAAGTTCCATCTTATCGTTGCATCAAAGTTGAAATTGAGTTGATTATTATTTCGTTGAGTTAATCTTGCATTTTTTGCCTGCTAAAGTTATCTCGAGCAGACATCATAAATGCCTTTTTCTGGGTCACGCGCGTTACAAGATTTTATGAAATTCTACCTCTTCCTTAATTCTTTGTTTAATCTTCGCGGTGCGCCATGAACGAGCAGAAACTCCAAAACGATGTCATACTTCCGGTATTTATAGATCGCATTGCTATTTCTGGTATTCTATGTCACAAACGAGGCTGCAATGCTAGCCAACAACTTCAATCGTACAATAGTTTGTTCCCATACACACTTCATAAATTTGATGATAATGTCATCTTGAATTGCACCTAAAGGATGGGGAATCTTATTGCCGTCGATAAATCAATGCAATATTTCATGTTACGTCCCTTTCTGATCATCAGGGTTTTCGTTTTCTAAATTTCAGCATACCACGGGATAATACTTATTTGCACTTTTATGTTGTTGTAAAAGTAATTATAAATAAGACACTGGATAAGAATTTGTTTCTCTTTTCGTGATAGCATTTTGTTAGATCTTGTTTAAATTGGCTCTTAACTAATTTTATAATTCAAATATCAAAATATTGATGATCTAATTATGATATTTTTAGAGAGGAAAGAAATTTAAGGATAAATAGGAGAAGTAAATATTGTTGCTATTTTGTTATATAGAGTACTGAAATTTAAGAACTTTTAGCAGTTTTTAATTCAGAAATATATAAATTTATTTTCTTTTAAACGGAGAAAAAATGACTAAAATTGTTAATAAACTGGTCACATGCTTGATAAATTTGATAAATTACTATCCTAAGTTAGTAAAAGTTAGCATGTTGATAATTCTTGTTGGATTTTAAAGAATAATTCTCGACAAACTGACACATTTCGCTAACTTAAGATAATAAATTGTCAATAAAAACCTATAATAAATCTCCAATTGATCATTTTATTAACATTATCAGTAATTTTTATTAATCTTTTCTCTCAGTAAACTATTTTTGATATTAAAAATTAATATCAAAAGTTGTAAATTTTTCTGTCAACCCTTCCTCAGCGCCCGTTAAATAACTTTCGCTATTCTTTTTTCAAAACTTGGTCCGCTTGCCACTTTTCGCACTTGGTTCCAATAGCCGATTGCTCGCGCCTTAAAAATAATTGGATTGTAATTGAAATTGAAATAGGAGCAGCGCACATTTCAACAAAGCTTGACGTTACAATATGAGATCTGTAAATGCAACAGTTGGCGCATATTTAGGCGCGATAAAAATATTCCAACAAAGGTGGAGAACGAAATGGTTCACCAACGGCACTTAGTTAACGGGGTTTGGATTATTGGCGAACGAAAGAACAAAGCTGGTGTAAAACGGCTGGCGCGAAGTTAGCGAGAGATCTGGCTCGCACCACCGGCCGAAGCCATATCCGCGCGGTAATAAATCGTTTCATTCCTTAATCGCATTTCTCCTTGCTATTACTTATTCGATACAATTGTGCGCGTGATGCAATACCCGCAGTGCAATGAGGAAGAGATAGAATTTCAAGCTATTTGTTTGTCTTTCGGCTTTTGACGTTGTCCATGAAATTGTATCAGACACGTCGGGTAATTTGTCTTTTTTTTTCAATCCAATTTTATTGCATCGATAAAATGAAACATGAATTGGATAATGAGAATAATTTGAAACCAAATTATTTTACATAGTACGGGGAAAGCTGTTTTTTAGTGTTGGTATTTTTTTTTTACAGAAGGGTCATTATTTAGGACTTATTATTTAAAGATAAAAATTGTTTGACGATTATTCTAGGACGCAATTGTTTATGTTTAGAATAGAAATTTTAATTATGTCAATAAAATATAAAGGTTTATATAAATATGTTTACCATATATATCAGATATTTGAGGATATATATGAAGAATATGTTTATTTTTACATAAATATGTTATATAAAGTACATTTTATATTTCATTTAATAAACAAGTTTTTTTAAAATATTCTTCATTGAGGTACGAATTTCACCATTAATTTGTAAATTGTGAAATTTGATACATACTACATTTTTTAAGGAATCACATTGCACACATGTATGTCGACATATACGGATGTCGTAAATAAAACAGTAATGTATTGTAACATATATGGTAACATATGTTCAAAGATGCAAAAATCTAGGAACTTATAACACACATGTAACACACGTAACACATATGTTTATTTTTACATGCATATATACAGATGTTCGGAAAGGGTCAGTCGTTGACCTCCCAACATCCCACTGTCACTGTTATTTTTCAGTCCGTAAGAAAATACAGTAAAAGACGAGTCAAAAGCACACGTAGACTTTTCACAGTCAAAATAAAAACAAGCATAGATCCTTTGCAGGTCCTATTACATTTCTATATTAAAATGACAAAGTTAACTTAAAATTATGGCTTACGTTATATAAATATGCTTAATTTGTACTTTATGATATGTTTTTTTGTTATAGAAAAACTTGTCCTTACAAGTTGTCCCGAATATAACAAAAGAATTGTTGAATTCTTTAAACTCGAGAAAATTGAGTATTTTATACACTTTTTTTTTTTTATGTATAATATTAAATATGAAAATGACCTCGATTCGAAAGATCAAAATCAACAGGAATATAATAAACTTAGACAATAATAAAATTTCATATTCAATTCTTTTCTCTCAAATGTAGGTTATTCCAAGATTTAATGGTCAAAAAAACGAGACATACGGTGTAAAAAATTGAATGGACAGTTGGGTCATACAAATTACAGTTAATAGTCAATAAATACGGGAATATTGATGCAGAACTTAACAGAACAGTTTTTCAGTAATCATACCCAACTGTTTATATAATACATATATATATTCTTTAACTTATATTTTATATTAAACATATTTCATATGATTGAAAATAATCAACAAGTAACGCTTGTATATTACTGACAAATCTTGAACTAACGTCGATATTTTTCACGATGCAGTTCTCGCATAAATCAACACACAACTGTGTCTAATTCAACTGAAATATTCCTCTTAATAATCATATAATAATAATAGTAATAATAATGATATGTTCCATTAAAGTTCCATCGAATCCGCACGATCGAAATGTCAAAAATATTTCACAACTGCAAACATTTTCCGCGACAGCGTAAAAGTTACCTCCAATGCAGAACAAAGCGAGCTACAACTTTATAATAACTGCCATTACACGCGAACGTGTTCCCGATGTAAAATTTATTTATTACAATCATCAACCGCCGGCACAATTTAATCGGGAATCCTCACAAATGCGAGTTGCCGCTTTTTAAATAATATAACAGACGGTATTGTTTTTTCTTTCTTTTCTTTCTTTTTTCGTCTCGAACGAAACGCCTTGGTGAGCCGGATAATTGAAGAAAGTCATTCGAACGTAATAATGACGAACTTTCCACGGTGCGTGCGGAAATCGAACGATGTGTTTTGCCATAGTCGATGAGCAGGGCTCATCTTCCAGGCAAATCACGACATCGGCCGGCGAAATGTCCACGCCCAAAGGAATCGACCGCGCTCAAATGGGCTCTTGACCTTAAAGGCACACTCGATTGCCGTTGCGAAGAACCAACCCGAATGACGACAAACGGTCGCGGGACTACAAACCCCGACGCTCTTAAAGTTCCCGACAATTACACTTTTCATTACGCTTTCGAAGCGTCCGTTCAAAGCCGCGGGACCAACTCCCCAACATCCGAGTCACCGTTCTAATTTTAAACTTCGCGCCTGTTTGCTCGTTTAGGGACGTTCGAAGGCCGAAAATACTTTGAGCGCGATAAAAACGGGTAACGGCAATTTCGTGCGGTGCGGATTATTAAAATTTCGCCCCGACGTAAACGACAAAGGAAGATCGCATGGAAATCATTTCATTGCCAAGTTGACGTTGCGCGCGGACAAAGCCTCGATGAATCATTCGCGGCGAGCGTTTTCTAATGGCCGTTTGAAGTTTGCAAGGCGCCTCCGCCACCCGCGCGACTCTTTCGCAATCGAAGTTACGCTCAAACGTGCTGCGCGCTCTTCAAAGGAAGCGTAACTCGCGGCGAATCGGAAGCCGAGTGACGCGAGCGCTCGCGCACCGCGAGGGGTGCCCGCCGATTGCAACGCCGCCCGCCGGATGTCGTAAAAGGGAACACCGGATTTAACCCGGCGCGGACATCTGGGACAAGTTTTCTTCCTTGTGATTTCTCGGAGAAAGCCGCGATCTAAGACACAACACGTGTCCCGAAAATAACTTACTTTGGCGAATTATTTCTTCGCGCGAGCCGCTTTCTAATGGCCCGACGAATCTTCGCGCTTCCCATTACGCCCCCCACCCCCACCCCCTGCCCACCCCAGGCTCCCTTCCGGTTTACCGAGGAACTCTGTTGCGTGTCAAACGCGAAAGTGAACTTTTCGCCCGGCCAAAAATGCTCGCTCATCGTTGCGATCGATTACCGTTCCATCGTGTTTTATTGTCAAGTTCTCGCTGTCAATTATGTTCGACGCGCTCTCTAACACCTTTGCGTCTAATTGGATGAAGATGTTGCTTCGAGTTGACAAGAAAGCGCGGCGTTCGATATACTTCGTGCAAGGCATTCCCTTGTTAGCAGTTTAGTAATCAATTATGTCGCGGGATATTTTTTTATTGGAGCTTCTTAGATGGTGAATTTGGTAGAGGTCAACTTCCGGTGTAACGAAACGGCAATTCAAAGCGTTATTCAAACTTTTTGTGCACTAAACTCTATATCTACATAAGTATACTTCACTGAGAAAAAACGTTGCGGGATAAAAATTATTGTACTGTATCTAAGGGTGGGAGTAATTGACATCTTCTTGTCATTTATTCTATGTGTATAGTTTAGTAAAGGTTATGAGAATTGTGTAAGATATAATGATCCAGTGTAATAAAAATGACACACGTATACATTTATATATACGACATATATGCTCCATACAGTACCAGTCAAAAGTTTGGACTCACTCTTGATTTTTTAAAAATGAATAAATTTTTATATGATTCATTATAATATCTTATATATTATATTATTTCACTTTATATTTATTTTATATATAATATAATATAAATATATATATACAAAATAAATTAAGATACATGTATATAAATACAAATCTTAGAAGAAACTTCAAAATTCTGATTTAATAACAAGTGAGTTTAAACTTATGACCGGTACTGTATATGCCGCATATACGTAACATATATGTTGAGTTACACATGGTATAATATATATGGAACATTTATGCGGTGTAAATCGTATATGTGACATATACGTCACATGTATGCGACACATATGTTGATTTTTACTTGAGGATGTTGATCTTACAAATGTTTACCTCATAACCCCTTTTAATCTGTATGTCAATTATGACAGGAAGATGTCATTCATCCCTATTATTAGATACAATATATAAATTTATATCCCAACTTTTTTCTATATTTTGTTTATATATTATCATGTTTATATATTAATTGCAAGCACAAGGGTCTTTGCCACGTACCAATTTCGAAGATCCCTAAGAAGTTCTACTCGTAGTACACGGGGCACACGCAATTCTTTTTATATTTAATCATACACACATTTTTTAACCACTTTACGAACTTGAACCGAGACACTTTGACGGTCAACGAGGGAGTTGCTAAAATTACTCTTCTCGGCACACAAGTTTATTCATTTTACAATCCTGATTCTCACTTTGCCGAGGAATAACCACTTACGATTCCGTTTCCTCGAATGCAGTCTCCACTTTATAATGGTGATAATTCCCCGAATAAAGTCATTATTTCAAATGTTTACAATTATAGTAATCGCGTTCGTGGACGATGATTTTGTAATTGTGGAATTAACATTAATTTTTTGTTGCTCAAGGTGTTATCTTCTGTTATCCATTATTCAGGGTTTATCTTCCGTTAATCAATAATTTGCCTAAGTATTTACACGGAAATTTATCAATAATTATTGTTCGAAGGGTGAAAATAGTTGTCAACGTGCTGAAGCTTTTTAATGACTTGAACACGGAGAGACAGGATTAATAAAATTTACTGACATTCTTAGTAAACTGGTTATATATTGGCAAAACTTGAAAAATTACTATCTTAAGTTAGTAAAACATATCAATTTGTTGAAAATGTTTCTTAGAAAGCTGACACTTTTTACTCACATAGGATAGTAATTTTTCAATTCTTGCAAGTATATGACCAGTTTACCAACAATGTCAGTAATTTTTATTAATCTTTTCTCTCCGTGAAGTAATTTACAAAGTTGTCCCGGCATACCAGTACATTACTAACAATGTTGGTAACTTTTGTTTCATCTTTTCTTTCCGCGTAGTTATCTTCAAATTGGGAATACTAGTCGGGCGGCGTAAATATTGTACGGTCGAAATTTAATGAATTTCCGAGTTATTTTTGCGTCACGTTGGTCGCAGCTGCTTTAAGATCAGCATTTTTAAAGTCTACCAAGAATACGGTGAGGCAAGGCGAGCGTTGAAAATAGACGGAAAGCGCAATGCAATGAACTCGTATCCCATATTTTTCATATATTCATTCAATGAGAATGCAATTGTATCGCGATTGCCTCGAATTGTCCCTCTCGCGGATTCGTTTATTATGCCGAACAATGCAGTGCAAAAGTCTCCGTCTCATTACTTGAACTTTGCTATATCGATGTGAAAATAGATAAGTGTTTAATCTTTTCACGAGTATTTGAAGCAAAGTTCATTTTGGTAAGATTACACTGGTCGGATCATAATTAGGAGTAGGATAAATTTAGAAAAGATGAAACGTCGTCGCACGGACGAATGGTTTTTTTGTTTTCTTTTGCGCGATCGCGCGATTAAAATGGAAAATTCCCAGATATGATTTGGTAACGATAGCGATCCTTTTATCTCGCACATTTTATTCACTTTGATTTTTCTTGGGTACCAAATTATAAAGTAACACTTCCAGATCGATTTAATACTTACACTGAGAGAAAAAAATATCAATTTTTAATGAAAAGTTTACTACTTTGGCACTATACTTACAAAATATCATTATATGGAAAAGTAGTTGATTAAAATTTGTCAACTTAGTTTATTAAAAATAGTAATTCTATGCAGTTTCATTTAATTTAACAATCTGTTTGTTAAATTTTAGTAAACTGTTTAATAATTGATTTATGAACAACATAGACAATGGGTTAGCGACACTGATGAATAGCGACATCCAACGGAAAAAACATAAAATAAAATGTTTGTCAAAGATTAGAATTCAGTTTATTACAAGTTGTAATACCTGGTTTTTTAGTTTTTAATATTCCTTTCTCTCTGTGTATAACCCATTTTATAATGGAGATAATTAGTTAATAAAATAATTGAATTTGGTGCAATTCATAATTTATTTAATAGACGATTAATCAATCTAAAAATCCGGGGCACATTTTTTTAAAGAGGATTTAAAAATGGTATTTTTTATTAACAACAAAATGGTAAATAATATTCCATTGTTACAGCGCTGAGAAACCAACTTCATTTAATTTCGTTAAATCCAACAAACAAGCGTAGAAGTGTGGGAAATGGGTATCGAGACCATTTATATGGAAATTAATTCTTTTCTTACAAAAATATTAATATTTCTTGCCGCATCACCAAATAGTATTATTTCCTTGAACGTAAGACGTTGTATAACAAAATTCTATTAAAATAATTAAATTTTTCCAAGCGAGGAAAAATTTCCAAACACATTTTTGCGTATCATGACTAACGCTTTCTTTCCATGATTGAAGCAATGTTTGATGGTGTCGGCTATATATCGACCCGGCTTGCCTCTTCGCCGGCGAATTATTCTAGAAATGTCTTTCCTTGTGACTCGACTTTTTACGGCCTTCTTTCTTTCTTGTGAGCCGAACAGTTGAATTAATCAAAGATAATCTACCATAATCATTAGACAATTAATTAATTTGAATTATCATTTTTAATAGTAAACTACTGCAATCACTCGTCTTTCCACATAAACCAGGTAAAATTAGATAATATTAAATAAGAAAATTAAATTTATATTAAACAATTATTTTCACTGAACAAATTCATTTATAATACTTCCCCTCCCCCCCTCAAAGAAAGTGGAAGCATAATTCCGCGAACTTGCTCCCAGTTGATTTTAGATGGTTTCACCGCTCTCAGGTACTATATTAGATTTGTAAATTAAATTCTTTCTCCGGGAGGTAAACGTTGTATCGCAAGACCGGCCGAAATGTCCGTACCTCGTTCCCTCGGTTGTCGGCAATTAAGTTGTGCAAATGCTTGGCGAATAAGAAAACGAGAAGTATAGGAGAGCCCCCCTCCTGGGTCATTTGCATAATCGCTTTCACAATGCGGCTAGAAGAAGCGCTTAATTAGTTGACCCCCGTCGGGGGGTGAACGGCAGGGATGGGGAGGGGTGGGGGGGATCACTCGATGCTTCGGCAACGATATTCAGTCACGCGCCCAAAATGTGCTCGGCCAGAATTTCTCAAACGTGACTTCGTTTCGCCTTCCCACCGTTCGACTAAGATTCTCGCACGAAACCGCCATAGACTAATTATCGAAAGTTACCGCGAGCTTATGGAAATTTATGACCAATCAATAATGCCGGATACGAGTGGTACGTAAAAGTGACGATCCATTGCGCCGCGCTCCGCAAATTGCTCGACTCCCGGCGAAGACAATTGAGAAATGAAGCCTCGATGATTTTCGAATCGTTCCACTGAGACCGGTGGAAAAAAAATTGGAACAAAAATTATTATACCTTGTAACGAGGCTGACGTAAAATCATTTCGTAAATCATTGTTACTTGGCAAGCATCGAAGTATTAGTGGAATGAGAAAGATGTTTGAAATTTCGTTGCCCAATATTAGTTTTATGGTTACTCTTATAATAGTTCTAGTTGGTAACAAGAATTTTGTAATTGGAGGAAAATTTAGTTACTGCTATAAGAAACTAGAATTCTAATTTTTGCTAAATTTATTATATACTGAGTGGATGTTATATTTTGAAAAAATAGTTTATGAATGTTGAAGTTCTGAATGTTAGCCTATAAACATACATTTTTTTTTTTTTTGCAAGTGACGAAATGCATATTTTTTCTTGTAGATATCAAGCCATTAAATATTGATTAATTCAATCTGTGCACCATTATGCGCATACTTACTCGTAAAATAAGCAGAGTTCCAAAATATTTTGTAACGGAAAAACCACAATGCAATTTACATAAATTGCATTGAATAAAATTTAAATGATAAGTTGATAGTTACATGAGTTATAAAATCAAAAAAAAAAAAAAAAAAAAATTAAAAACGTAAGTCGAAATTTATTTCGACCAACTTGTTACTAAAAATAACTCTTGCAGAGTAAGAAATTTTTAGTTGGTTCTACTAAGCAAATTCCTGTGAGTGTAACCAATCGGGTTAGTCGAATCGATCTCCCTTGGCGGTTGTTATAATTACCCGCGCGGTTTTATCCGCCGGATTTTTACGTACGTCCGCGTAACGCGATTTGACGGTATCGTATTAATTACGTTTTATTATGAACCACATCTCCTAAGTAACCGCCGACACGATCAACTATATAATTAAGGCTAAGCTAATTATGCGCCTCTTCGCGTCATTGTCAGCGAGCAATTAAGCAATAACTCCCCCCCCCCCCTCCCGCGTC
>JABFPN010006112.1:0-12048 GCA_022817305.1 Leptoteleia sp. ZL-2020
AAAAGATGCGCGGAATGATCGCGGAATCAACTATAGTATTCAGTTGTAAGAACTAAAATTCTCTAGTATTCACGAAAAATAACCATAGATCTTAGTTAATCAAACTACTTTGTCATTTAAGTATTGACAACTAGAACTCTGGTTATATTAACGCAATTCCTGGTTGTTACAACCGCTGAAACTTTAACTATAGCATGTTTAGTAATAATAACTATGGCTGTTTTCTCTCAGTGTAAAGTTTAACAATAATTAGGTGTAGATTTATCATTTTTTGAGGGGTAAATTTAGGATGCTTAAGAAAAAATGTCATTTTTAGATTATCTTCTCAATTTGATAATAGATATAGTACATATATTATTTTAGACCTAGATCCACGGCAAAGTTCAAATAAGTCAAATTAACGCCGGTCAATTTTACCCGGAACCAATATTATACTTTTTTTTTTTACACGGTACCACCAAATGATTAGAAAACTTTGCCATTTTCGTACGTGCTAAAGTTAATCGTCAATTTCGATATTGGCAAAATCAAAAATCCAAAGTTACCGTTAAACGAGAAAAAAAGGAGGGGGAGGGGAAAAAGTAAGGCATTTTCCTTTCGATAATGAACCCACTAAACGTAATGGAACGAAACGAAACGAACGGAAATGATTAAAATTAATTAAATTTAATAATGACACCGGTGGGGGGGGGGGGGGGGGATACGGAAATGAGCCGGGGCGCGCGTATGGCAGGCTGACCCAGATATGGCAAATTTCCCGCACGTTTCGCCTTCCAATTCATCGGAGTTTACGTTGGTGAAATCAGTAAGCAGTCGGATGGGCTCGCGGAATGAACGCGAGAGTATCGCATTAGGGTAATTAGCGCACGTGTGCGTTACGCCGCGCTCTAGCCGGGCGCGCGAGGCCTCGGCTTCGCGCCGTAATGTAGCGTTAAATTGCGGGGCCATTATGCGATTTCGCGTACTCCGAAACGAGGAATAATTTTGGATTCAGCCGGCTGCGATGGCCGGTTCGTTTCGAACTCGCGTCTACCCCCCCCCCCCCTTCCCATCGCCCCGGCTCCCTGCGTCGGGGCTGAAATTGAAAAAGAAAACGCCGCAGATAGTTTATCGCGTGACCCATATTTATGCAGTTGCATTTGATTAACTCCACCCTTACCCCGTCTGCCGTTCGAAGGATGGATGCGACACGGAAATAAAACACCGCCGGGAATTTCATCCGGGTCATTGCTCGGGTTTGATTTCGATTCAATTTACATCGGCGACCATCGCCGGGCATTAACGTTGGCGCGCAGTTAGCGCAGTCTAATCCTTTGCCAGCTAAATTAATACAATTGGTAATTATCGCGTGCCATATGTATACTGTAAACATGTTATGGCGATGGTGATATTTAATCGGACTAACATTCGAAACTGTGATTATTATTCATTCATATAATTACACATGTAATTTCGCCTTGTGTACTTGGCGAATTACGCCCCGTTGGAATACGCGAGACTCACTTCGTCGTCCGTTTCGACACGCGGGTCCTCCTACGTCACGTTGTAAAATATGGACGTAACACGTAGCGTGAAGTAATGCCTTGTAATTTCGACGGGCTAAAGACCCTATAAGAAATTACCAGAGTCGATTTACTGGCCCGATTTTGACCCAGTACTGTTAGCCAGACTCTGGTAATAGAAAATCAAGACCAAGCTTGGATTATTACTGGTAGGGTATAAGTATACGACTGTTATGTTAAGTTACAGAAACAAATTTACCAGTACCAGAGTCTATAGAACATTTCCTACTGGGGATCAACGATTTCTTTTCTCTCCACGGTTTTTGAGTTTAGTTTTATGTTTTTAATTAAAGATACGTTAAATCTCCCCTTCTTTACATTTCTGTTTCTCTTCTTTTATTGTTTTATTCCAAGCGGTAAACAGTTAGGAATTATCAATAATGTTTCATTGTCTTTTGTTAATAAAATCGACATATCACGTGGAACTTGTACAGCTGCGTCATCACAGTCGCGCGTGCCGCTGCGATGCATCACGGAATGAAACTGAAATCGCGCGGCGTTACATTAGCGTAACGTTAGCGTCGCGTTAACGTAACGTTATTCTCGCCCGGTCACAAATCACGATTGTCCCACCCCCTTTCTATCGACCTGTCTGGCCGCTGCCTCGTTGGCCATCCTACAGTATCACTCTTCTTTCACGCATACCCCCCCCCCCCCCCTACAGCTGAAAATAGAACACGCGCATTTACGAACGCAAAACAAGCGGGCTTGACGTTGTTAAGCGCGAAGAAAAATGAGCCGCGGCAGTGGCGTTATCAACGCGCGCGGATTGCGCAATAAGCAGCCGGCCCTGTTTGGTCGTCGCGCATACTGGCTCGCTTTTTTGTCGGATGACCAAACACCGCGGAAAATATCTCCCCTGCGACGGGTAGAGCAGTACGATGATATCTCTTTTTTTTTTTCTTTTTTTTTGATACGAATACGTTTGCAAAGAAAAGATTTATTACTCACCTGAATTACTTATTTGCTCGTTTCTGAAATATTGGACGTCACCGACCGATAACGCTCTGCAAATTAAATTATTTTAAAATAATTCTACCAATGAAACTGTGTCGTTTTGAATTCGTTGACTCGTTGGATAGAATTTCACGATTGCCGACTCGATAAGCGTTTTAAAATTGCATTAATGTATCTCCGTTTCGTCCAATGTTTATTTATTTACTAGTTCATCCATTTATGCGAACATAATTATTGCTTCGAGTGGTAAAAACGAATTGAAAGAAACGTTAAAAGAGCGTATTAAAGTTCGTTTCGTATATGTTATATCGTGATGTTACTTTCGGTTGTTGTGAATAATGACTTCTTGACAAAAATGTTATTTTGAATAAATTGCCGTGTTTAGTTAGACAAATGATAGAAATTTGTATACGGGGAAGACAGAACTGTAAGAAAATACAATGTTTATTAATAAAAAATTAAAAATAAACTTTAACTGAAGTAATGATAAAAATTATAAGTTATTATAAAAGTAAATTACGTTAAAAATAATATTGTACAAGTACAAAATTATAATTTGTCAAAGTATATTATTTTTTGGGTATAGATATATTATTAATAGTGAACACTTTTTGTGAACTTTTGTGATATTATAAAAAAATTGGTTTTGAATCTGTATAACTTATTACAGGAAAAGCTTTATTATTTCAACTACACATTTTCATTCGAAACTATTTTGCTTGAAAGTTTACGGTTATTACTACTGTTACAGTTCTGTAGTTTCTTAGTCAACTGTAATTTTCTGGTTCAAACATTAAATTTAATTTCTGTGGCAACATATTTAACCTTATTTTTCCATGCATGCATACAACTCCAAATATATCTATTAAACGTTATAGTATACATAAACATCCAGTATCTTATAATAAATATACACTGAAAATATGTTTACCTTATCAGTAATTATATTAATACGAAATTAATTCTATGATACTATGGCGAATATTATTAGTGAATAATACTTCGCGGGATTTACATTGAGAAAAATGTAGTTGGACAAATTAGCATGCCTCGCATTTACCGAGCGATACGATTGTACACTCAAAAAATATATATTTGGAACAGACATACATATGTCTAACTTCAGGATATTGTATGTTTAGAATTTCCACAAGAATACCTATACCTCTGAGAAGCATACGAACACTTCAACACAGTATTTGAATTTCTATCATAAACTTGCGCTATATCTGCTTGGATATAATCACATAATGGATATAATTACATAAGTATACTTGCATAGCTAGAAATCGTAAACCATTTTTTTTTGCCATAAAGTAAAACATTGTAACACATATTGTGTTAATATTTGGCATGAATATAATTAAATTTCTAATAATATTTTCAAAACGGAATCAATCTTCTCGTCATATTTATCGTACAGTTTGAAAAGGTTTTGAGAATTGTACAAGTTTCATTTATTTTATACAATATTATTTATTTAATAATCTCTTTTACAATGAGCAATAAATATGACATGTAAACAAACTTTGTCTTCACTTTTTGTCCGGGTGTAATAATAATTAACCTAACTTTGTTCTCATTGTATTACTTTTAATACCTTTTCTCACTGCCGGATGCGGAAGTGAACAATTTTATTAAAAAATTTTATTAAGGAAACGCAATGACTTGTGCAATACACCAGCTCATTTAACAGTCAATGATGGCACAAATGGAAAACATTACATTGAGCAATTTCGAGCCGTCGAAACAAACAATTGATACAAACGCAACTCGTTTTACTTTAATTAAAACTAAAATCGGTGAATAAGTAATACGATGTTTACGACGCGGAAACGATGTTGAAACTACTAAGAAGCCCATTAATTATGAAGTTACTTCCCAGCGCAATCTGTTGTTATTGATCTGATTATTACATTAATTCGAAATGCTCAACAGTCTTATTAATGATCCTGAACGTGATGTTATAATTTTTCATTCAAACGCAATGCAATATTCATTTCGTTCCTTTACATCTCCGATAGTCTCGTTAAATTCTCTCGCATCGCGAAATAATTGAAATCAATTATAATTTCAAAACGTCACTCATCCCGTTATTGGAAAAAGCAGCAAATTATTTATAACTTATTATTTACACGGCCCACCGGTTTTTTTGACATTACAATTGGAAGCGAACGTTCGCAATTGTTTCAACGAAATGAGATTTGTCGATTATTTTATTAAATTAATCGTCAATTGAAACGAACAAAAATTTCTCGGATTACGGAAAACGAAAAACTTTTTTTTTGTGTGTAATGAAATCTACGCGGAGAATCTTCACACCTCTAAATAGTTTCATCCATAAGACGGAGTGGATGAATCGTGGGTGGTACTCTGAGAAAAAAGAAATATAAAATACTATTTCTTATATCAATTTAAGGATATTTTGGAAAAATAAATGTTTTTGCTATATATAATAGTAACATTCAAAAACTATTTGGTACCTTTTAATACAAAAATACCAAAATTTACTTTTATGATTACCTTATAATAATAATGACATATTTTATAAATGTTGTACTCTCGTGACTGTCAATTTATTAAAGTATCATAACAAAATATTTTACATCAACTTTGCTATACAGTATAGTAATGTTTGTTCAAGCTTTTGTCTGCGTGCTCGCACGACTCAGTCATGTAGATAAAACTATTCATTAGGTGTTAAAGATTGTCATACATTTGTATTTATGTAAAAAGTGTAACATAAATTGGTTCTAAAAAATTATTATCATTAATAATATCAGTTACTATTATTTGTTACTTGCCAACTTACTTGTACAAGTGTTCGATAAATATTTTGTTCAATCAAATAAATCAACCAGCTTAGGAAATTAAATAACTATTAAGGATGTAAGTAGGTAAATGAAAATCCAAGGAAGGAAGATTTCGTGTGGTTATTTTCATTCGTCTAGGTGTTAGAAAAATTGAAAGGGCACGATTTGAATGTGAAAAGTTTGAGCGCGGAGTGCGGCAATTGGTGATTGTTTGAACAGCGCCGTCGAATTCTCTCACATCGTCGCGCAATAAAAAATTCAGCACAGAAACAATGCCGATTTCCGGCTGCGTAGAATTTCGCGCGTCTGATTTTGAGGCAGCCTGTATTCCCATGCACGCAGCCAGGTGAGCTAACGGTGCTTGGACGCGGTTAAGTAACGGACTCGGCGCGATTCGCCGAGCCAGTCCCGTCCCGTCCCGTCTCGTTCTCTGCGTTCTGTATTTTTAATTCGCCCGAGAGCCGCGAGTCACCGACACTCGTTATCGTTCGGCCAAACTCTCTTTCCAGATCGTTACGCAATCGCCACGCCAGGACCCCCGGTCTCTTTCTTTCTCCCCGCAGATTAGAACGCCGAAAATAAAAAAGACCTCGTACATTGACATTCCTGCTTCTCCACCGACGTCCCATGAATTATTTATATTTCCATATGTCATGTTCCAAATTTAAATGTACCGACTTTTTGCTTTGTTCCCAACTGCGAACACCATCCTTTCCATTCTTCCCGCTTATTTCATTATTCATGTTTGGTCATTGAATTAGATAATTCCGTATATATTTCTTTTTTATTCCAACGATAGACCCTAAATATTGGTGGAAACGTCAAATAAATAAACACTTGTGTCTCACGTCGAAAGTTCAGTCCCGCCAAAATTCATCGTCAGTTTCAACAAAAGTCGTTATCTGAAACGGCAGACGTTAACCACATCCTAATTTCGTAGTTTCACGATTAATTTATCGCAAACAACACTATCGTATGATTGAGAAAAATAACCTTGGTTATGATTATGAAATTAATGGAACAACTGCAGCAATTGTGTTTGACACTTTGATAAATATAACGGCTACAGGTAATGCTTGCGAATTCAATCATTTACCTGATTGGATTGAAAAAATCGAACGATTGTGAGAGAAAAATCTATTATTCGGACCTTTTGATTGTAATGTCAATAAATAATATTTAAACATTTAAAACGTTCGATTAAATTTATGTGAATTGCCATTTAAATTGTAAATAATGCTGAAGTGGTTGTAATGAAGAGTGGTCTTTTAATTGTTGAATATTTCAACAAATTGCACATTTTATTTTAAAACAAATCCTAAAGAGTTCGGCTATTTGAGTTCGAGAACCTAAAGCACCACGTATCATGCAACATTCAGATTTCTTCTGATATATTTAAGTGACCGAGCTATTCAACTGATATGGCTGGCATTATCATCTGTATCAAATTCAAATAAAAGTTCCTTTAAAATTATCGAAAGTATCAATTTCTCTTCAATTCATCGCGTTATAATATTCATAGTTTACTAAATTAATTGCTTTCATAAATTGAATTTTTTAATCCCCCCCTTTTTTTTCACTTCGCATACTTTAATTGAAATAATAATTATTTTCTGTAATGCATACAACTTCGATACCTGATTAAACGACTTTTATTACGATGTTCATTATTTTTAAAGGGTCTATCGTATAATAAATTTAAGCGAACGATTATATTGTAAAATAAGGAAAGAAATTGACGTTCTGTTAACTTCTCCCCGGACAGATATTTTGACTTTATTTCGCAATGATTACGCCGACGTAAAAGCTTAAATAAACGATCATGCGAACTGCGCAACATTACGGCATTGAGTTGGGGCTTATTTCGGCAAATAAAAGGCAAAACCCACATTGAATAGGTTGTTGGCGTGACAGGTGCGCGTTCGAACATTTCCATGACGGCGTGAATAAAATTCTATAAAATCGGACGGTTCTTCATCAGTGCGCGACCGCTCTCCGAGCCCTGATCAATACAGCGTATCCCGTATTCTAGGACGGATTATGAGTCGTGCCCGAAACCCTACGTATCGCTCTCATCCGTTGCATTTTCACTCCCAGGCGACGGTCAGTCAGTCGCGCAAACCTTAACACCTTTTCCCGAAGAATCTCGCCCAACTATTTTTCGCCCTCGTTAAACACATTCCCGACACGTTTTACGAATACCTTCACCGCCCCTTCGTCGCATTATCCACTTATTTATTCACCTTTATTATCAATTTTTTTTCTTCCAACTAATAATTAATCCCCCGTTTACTTGAATTCATTAAAAAATTTAAATCAATTTCGTAATCATTAATTTCATTCGTTTGAAAATATTTATTTTCCATTTTCAAATTCCCTTTCATTATCTCAGTTGTTTCAATTCTTTTTATCGTCAAACTAACGAACAATAATTTCGAGTCAATTTTAATTCGTGAATTATTGTTATCGAACGCCAGCAAACATACAATCCGTAATCAATAACGATAAGATTCAATTATGTTAATGTAAATGCGGAACATTTCCTCGCAATCGTTTACATTAAGTTATGATAATTCGCCGATTATCATTCAATCGTTTTGATTTAATAATCCTCATTTAATTAACCTCAATGCCCGGTCTTTATTTTCGCAAACCCCCATTAGCGCTTAATCGCCCGCGCGTCCCTTCAATTATCTCTCAGCTTCGACTTTTCAACTTGTTGGCAGACGCAACGTTTCGTCGGTTTCGATTCACCGTCCTTAACCCGTCTCTCCTTATCGCCCGGTTCATAATTATAAACGTATCGACTCGACCGTCTTCTTTTCGCCTTATCAACCAAATAAAAGATTGCCAATCGTTAAAAGAGCAATTACTTGGTCGAACAAGAATAGCTCGATGCATAATAATAAGTATACTATGCACCAAGGACGGAACGACAGGTATTATATTCGGAAAAAGGAAATCGTCTAATTTTAGACGCGGACAGAAAGTTGTCATTTTCCATACTCAGGCGGAAAGCAGGCACTTTCCGTTTTAGAACGGAAGCTTTCCGTACTCGGGCAGAAACTAATAATTTTTGATCTTGGATTTTTAAATTCGCTTTTGCTACAAAAAATGTGTATATCAATTCTTTAACGTGACCTCGAGTGAGCTTAATCAAAGGGAAAATATAATGTCATACCGCGGTCCCTCCCCCCCCCCCTGCACCGCCCCGCCCGATAATTAATCTTCGTCCGCCAATCCCGCGTTCGTACATAAGCGCAAACTTTAATTTTAATCTTCGCCGCTGTTTTTCCATCCGCCGGCGATTCATTTCTATTTCTCTACGTCCGCGTGTAATATTTCACTTCCAATTTCCCAGCCGAGTAATACCGTGGCGCGCACTTGAACTTCACGTGCGCCGTATCTAAAACTCGTTCTCCACGTTTCAAACGTTTGAACTTCACTTCCCCTCCTGTCTCCCTCCCCCCTCCCCCCGGTTACTCCAGATTTTATTATTCACGCTCGCTCCTCTTTCCGAGCACGCTTAACCTCCGTCGTTGTCTCGCTTGGCATTGCTCCGACTCCCCCCCCCACCCCTTCCCTTTTCTCCCATTAGTCTCGTCATCCTTTTGCCCCCTCCCCCTTCGCTACTTTCATGGCGTCAAATCACAAAGTCATCATTCTTCATTAATTGACCATTCCCCGGCCACGCTCAGTCTTCATCCTTCATATTTCACATTTAATTTTCGCTTTACGGCCGCGCCGATATCGGTAGAACTAATAAATAAATAAACGTTTCCCACAAGCGTACCCACGAAAGCGTGAAACGAACTGTGTTAAAGAATTACACGGAAGCGGCACGATTAGCGGAGCCTGGCTTCGCCGTGAATTAGAATTTTCCGACGCCAAGAAACTCCGGGACAATCTTCCGCTCGCTTAATGACGCCGGCGCGCTTTTTTGCCCGCAACCATTCGTTCATTTTTGCCGCCGCCGTGATTGCGGCTAAAACTCAAGTGGCAAAAAGTACGGGCTGTTGGTATTAGCATAGGATTATTGAGAATTCTCGCCGATGGTCCGACATGGGCATTGTGCGTTGTGTCGAAGTCGTGTAAGAAAAACATTTTTCACGTACGCATTAAAAAAAAAAGGAATCTTAATATACGTTGAAAAAGCAATGCAATAAAAATTATTGTGCCACGATCTTAATGTGGAGTTATGTATAGAATATAGAAAAACTTACCATGTTTTCAAATATTGTGGTGTTTTATTGAGCTGGCACTATAATTTTTTCTATATTCTGTACATTGCTGTGCCTTAAGGTTCCTGTGTAGTAATTTTTAATGTACTTTTTTTCTAGTGTTTTGACTGTATATGTAGTTAATTTTTATTTGTGTATTTTTGACATTTATAAAATAGGTAGAAATGGTGGAAAGTTGATGCGATAGATTTTTATGACTGTAAAAATGAATGGATTTGAAGAAAAGTTTTCTTTCGAAAGTGTAAATATAATTAGAACGTAAATTAATCGATTGTTTTAGTGTATCAATTCTAAGCACAAATTCAATAATTTATTGTTACATCATGCGATAACTGCATGATAAAATAAACTTACGTAGATCATTTAGGAAATAATAATTGATTTAAGAGTATGATAAAGTGAAATAAACATTTATTATGGTACTCAAAATGAAACTTTTTCAAAATACAAAATGTAAACAAACTTTGTTTTTATTTTCTACTTACATCCATTTTTAAGCACTGTGAATGTAACCAAATAATATTATCTTTTTTATTTAAATAATTTGGCATTACAGATGTTTACAGACATTATTTTTTTATATGCTCAATTTTAAAAACGTATCATTCTTCAGTTTCATACATTTATTGTTCATACGGCTACATTTGTACTGAAACAAAAGGATCATTTCGACACAATGCACAGTCGTTTTGGAAGATATTTCAAACGACTTTTACGTTTGTTTTAAGCAAATATAACTTTAAATAAATATTCATCTCTGTAAGTAGAGAAAGTTAGTAATTTGTAAATTAATTTTAGTACAGAAATGATGTACCATAATGATATGTAGATAACAGAAAAAGACGCAAAACTTTTACAAAACTTGAAATTATTATACTTTTATGATTTTTTTTTTATGATTTGTTCTTAATATTCGAACATTCCACAAAGGTTTATGAACGTTTTAATTGGTGGAAGATTATGCATTTTGAATCAATTATATAAATTTAAAACTATAATTTTATAGCGATAAAAATAATTCACACGAAAATGTAAATCCATAATTAATTTGCACTGATCTTAATTAACGTCTCCACCAATATTCAACGGTACTTTCAAAACTAGCTAAAACATAATAGCTACTCCAATTTTTTACACACTTTTTCCCGAATATATATTATTCGACTGCACGCCCATCTCTCGGACACTTAATAATTACCGTTTAAATACGGCACATTTTTATCGCAAACTAGGGAAGTATTCAAACGTTTCATTTAATATTGCGTTTTCACGCGCATTGTATAATTTCGAGGCATTTTCACTTCGTGCCATGTAATATACTTTTTTTTAGTGGAATATTGGGAAAAGTTCCTGTCGAGTACAGGTGAAAACACCGCGCTTTACACACTCGGAGAAATTGATTAATAGTTAACTACTACATTGTATAATAGATTGACACAGTAAAATTTCGTAAAACACATTTTATAAACAAAAAAATATCAGAAAAACATGTTCGTTATCAAGGAATAGAACCCGTTACCTCACAATCCCCATGACTTCACTTCCTGCCATTCGACTGACAATGAACATAAAAATAAAACAATTATAATCGCAAATAATGCGAAGCACGTCGTCCATAAAATTACCACAGAATGCGATCAATGATTCCGCGATGATAATTAAAATTAATACGCGACTCGCCGACGAAGATGATTCTCTGCCCGGGAGTAGCATCTTCGACAATGGATGCATGAATATGGAAACAGGTGCGCTCGTGGGAGCCGCGCGACAAGGCGAGAAAGTTTGAAAAGTTTCCCGTGAGAGTTCGAGAAATTGACGCGTTTTTTGTCCGCGTTCCCGCTGATTTGTGCCGCGCGACAATAAAGGACAGGCGGCCGAGTCGACCTTACTCTTGAAAAAGCTCGGCGATCGTTTCCCAAAGAGGTCGATAACCGAAACGCATCGTTGCCCGCGGCCCGAAGCGTGTCGTAGATCCTTCTTCTTCCACCACTCCGAGTCCCAGCCACGGTTACCGCATCGCAACGTAATTCGTAATTCCGATCCCCGATACGCAATCGCAGCCGCCGCTGGAATTCCTCCTCCTGCTCGCGCGCGCGCGCGCAATCCTTAAGGAGACTCAATGAACATTTTTTCCTACGCCATTTTTCTTCACTTTTTTCAATTAGCCCTGCGGAACGATAATTGAAACATTTAGTTATTGATTGTAAGTACTGTACAGCTGATTGAAAAAAAAAAGTATACGATTATGGTCGAGCGTTCGCTGAAAGCAAAGTATAATGCGAATTGGTTGGAGCGCGAGGTTAAAAATAGCGCTCTGTTTGTTATTCTTATTGACGTGTATTTTATTTTTTACACTGAGAAAAATGAAATAGTATATTTATCAATAAATTCTGGGGTATTGAACCTATATGTACTCTGTAGGTGTAACTGTAATAATTTATGGGAAAACTAAGTATATGTAATGCATACAGTTCT
>JABFPN010006113.1:0-12044 GCA_022817305.1 Leptoteleia sp. ZL-2020
ACAAATGTATCCATATCTGTTCAGTACTTGGATCACCCGCGACTTTCACCCAAAAGTCGTGATACTGTTCTCGCGCAAATTTTCCAAACTTTTCTTTTCTCCACTTATACACATGTAAATAAATTAACTATCCTCAGTTCTGTTCGAGGAGTACTCGCGACGCGGAATCGTCCGCCGTAAAATCAATAAATACGGTCGAGAGTCCTGCAGATAATTTGCTGAATGATATCGGCGAGCTACGTTAAAGAGCGTGACGACACACGAAGCGTAGTGGAAAAATTGAATCGATCAAGGCAAAGCGCCGCGCATAAATAACCAAATTGCAAATAACGCGCAGTTTGGCGTGTAAGGAAAATTGTGCACGAATGTCAATTAAGTAGGCGTAAATCTCTGCGCCCGATTAGCTTACGTAAATCGGACTACGTGCACAATTTTGACGCGCGTGACAATTAAATTACAATTAGCGACATTGTTACATTGAGATGATTATTGGGATTGTAAGTGTCGGTGTTGTTGCTCGGATGAAGTTGTTCTCGAATTGGTCGCTGTTAAACCACATTGAAATTGTTGCGTCGCGTGTTGAAACCGATTCGCGGTAATCGGGGGAAAAACAATTCTTATAGGTACCATATATGCGGCACACCTGGAGCCATATATGCGACATATATAGAACCATATATGCGAAATATATGGAGCCATATATGAAACATGTATGAAAATATGTATGGCGTGAGGAATCATATACGGAGCCATATATGGAGCTATATATAGAATCATATATGGAGCCATATATAGAATCATATATGGAACCATATATGGAATCGTATGTGTAATCATATATGAAGTCATATATGGAACCATATATGGAGTCATATATGCGGATTATATTGAGCCATATATGAAACATGTATGGAAATATGTATGATGTTAGGAACCATATATGCATCATATATGGATTCATATATGGAGCCATATATGAAACATATGAAACATATATGGAACTGTATACGTGTCGTATGGAACCATGTATGTGGCATATATGAATCTATATATGTGGTATGTATGGAACCATATATGAAACTTATATGAAGCCATGTGTGAAATATATATTGAGCTATATAGGACGTATGGATCCATATATGCTTACCTATAATTATTATATAATCATATATGTTTCTTTTCTATATATGTAACCATATACATAACTATACAAGTAATCATATATGTAACTATATATGTAATCATATATTCTATGTAACCATATATGTGTCAGAATTGTAAATGTATATGTTCCATACATGCTTTCAGAAACATGCGAATATATATGTTACGTATATGTCTATATATATGTTGAACATATATGACCATATATTGGCACCTATATAAAACGTTATCATGGTTAAACTCGCGCGAGTTTGATTTGCCATAATTAATTTCATAAGCACAATACTTACGGCAATTCCATTCGTCTGATCTGTCGTGGCATTCCGGTATTCCGTTGCAACGCTGGCTGCTTTCAATGCATTGCCCGCTACGGCATCTGAATTGATTTTGACTGCACGCTGAAGCAGACAAATAAAACCCAATTTAAAGTGAAATCTCATTTTCACGGCGCGGACAATCAATCATTATGGTTTCTTAAAATAATGTTAACGTGTACTTGAAATGAAATCACTTGGCAAACGAAGATATTGTCGGCGCGTTCGGGTTTCCCCGCTTTTCAAACCATGGTCTAAAATTTCTTGGCAGAAACGATTGGTTGAGGTGAAAAAAGGAGATGAGCTTGGAATAATCGAACGCATTGTTATGTACGATTTGATATTCCAATTAATTAGGGACGATTGATGGGATTTATATATAGGTTTGGATCAGATCTTTATAGAAGTTATCAGGCCAATAGCGTTCAATATTAAATAATATTTCAGGTATAAACCGGTAATATTACTTTTATGGTAAAGATACCTGCAATATTACTTTAATATTATTTCATAGTGTAGGTACACGCCTATAATATTATTTCAATGTTAAAAGTATATATTTGTTTTTAATACTTAATATTTCTTTAATATTGTTAAAGTAAATTATTTTATCAGTAATTAATTTCATCAGTAATTTACCCTGTTAGTAATTTTCCTATCGGTAATTTATTTCGTCAATAATTTATTTAATCAGTAATTTACCTTACCAGTCTTTTTTATCAGTAATTTATTTTGTCAGTAATTTTTTTATCAGTAATTTATTTGTCGGTAATTTATCTCATTAGTAATTCAATCATTTAGTAATTTAATTTGTCGATCATTTGTTACGGCAGTAATTTATTTCATCGGTAATTTATTTCATCAGTAATTTTCTTATCAGTAATTTATCATGTCAGTAGTTTATTTCGTCAGTAATCCATTTTGTAAGTAATTTATTTTATCAGTAATTATCTTACCAGTCTTTCTTGTCAGTAATTTACCTCGCCAGTAATTTTTTATCAGTAATTTATTTGTCGGTAATTTACCTTATTAGTATTTCATTCATGTAGTAATTTGATTTGTCGATCAATAATTATGGCAGTAATTTAATTTGTCAGTAATTTATTTCATCGGTAATTTATTTCATCAGTAATTTTCTTATCAGTAATTTATCATGTCAGTAGTTTATTTCATCAGTAATTTACCTTACAAGTCTTTTTTATCAGTAATTTACCTCGCCAGTAATTTTTTATCAGTAATTTATTCGTCGGTAATTTATTCATTACTAATTAATTTATTTAATAACTTAATTTGTCGATCATTTATCACAGCAGTAATTTAATTTGTCAGTAATTTATTTCATCAGTAATTTTCTTATCAGTAATTTATCACATCAGTAGTTTATTCCATCAGCAATCCATTTTGTCAGTAATTTATCTCATCGGCAATTTACCTTGTCGGTAATTTAAAAGTCCCGAGTTAATTTTTAATTATTTATTTAAAGTAACAAGTTAGCCAGCTCGTGGCGTGGACATTTTACGGAGCCGAAGAGCAAGTGTCCCTTTGAATCGGGCGTAAAAACGTTGCTAAACAATGCGATGCCCATGCGACGCTAATGTGATATTCGATATGAAAACGAAACTTTGCAATATCAGCGCTTCGCTGGTGCGCCAAAAGTGCTGTTCTTGAGCAAAGTCTCCCAGGATCTTTATATGTACATCGCACTCGACTATTCACTAGCTGGTGCTTGGTTGTCGGTGAATGGATTTATAATTTGATTATAAGGTATCGTCAGCATTTAATTTAAATACCGGAGAGGCAGCTACGGCGTAAGATTTCAAAGGTAGGGTGCTCTTCGCGACTGAATTTCGCTGCGACTTTTGTCTGCTCGTGTCAAATAGTCCGCGGTTTGTTTGAATTCTTAACATTCGACGCGGGCACAATGCTCACGAAATCCCCACGTACGTATATCGCGCGCTTTCTTCATCCACCGGTCCCTTTTTTTGTCGACAAAAATTCCAACAATTCGTTGAAAGTGGCGCCCTCTGTGGGATGCGAAACGTTTTCAAAATTCAGCATATATAAAAGCAATGTTTGGCAATATTTGGAAGGTTAAATTAAATAAATAATAACAATAATATTGATTGTTTACATTTGAAGGACAAATAATTGGATGTAAATACAAAACAAAAAAGTTTTCAAAGTAAGAGATATAAAAAAGCAATGTTTGTCAATATTTAGAAGGTCAAATTATATAAATAAAAACGGCAGTATTGTTTGTTTACATTAGAAGGACATGTAACTGGATGTAAATACAAAACAAAAACAACATTTTCAAATTAGAACATATAAAAAAGCAATATTTGTCAATATTTGGAAGGTCAAGTTAAATAAATAAAAACAATATTGTTTGTTTACATCTGAAGGACAAATAATTCGATATAAATACAAAACAAACAACAGTTTCAAAGTTGAGTATATATAAAAACAATATTTGTCAATATTTCGAAGGTCAAATTGAATAAATAAAACCAATATTGTTTGTTTATATCCGAAGGACAAATAATTGGATGTAAATACAAAACAAAAACAACGTTTATTTACGTTTTGTTTTTTAAAAACGTTTCACTTTTCAGTACCATGCCCCTTATGAAATTGAAGAAGGGAACGTTTCCGAAATTGAACTTACAAAAAAGAAATGTTTGTAAATATTTGGAAGGTCAAATTAAATAAACAAAAACGATGATGTTTATATACATCTGAAGGACATATAAATGGATGTAAATACAAAACAAAGAACTGTTCGTTATTTGTTCGCAAGATTTAGGAATGGATGAAATAATGGAACTGGTATTTCGAAATAAAATTCTGAAACATGAAATTGTATCGAAATTTTAAATTGAATCGAAGTCTTTTGAAACATTCCGAAAAGGGAATTGTGTTCTTTGATTATTATGTAGGATAAATTTAATTATTTTCTGAATATTTTGTAATTTGTACGACAAATGATTCATTAACATCTTTGTATGTTAATAATAATGAACTAATATGACATTTATATATTCATGTTATGCATTTAATCATTCGTAATAGCTGTAGAATTCATTTCATAATACATACATTCATAGAAAAATAAGGTTTAACAATTTTAATATGATTTATTAGCCATTCAATTTGAATTCTTGCCTTTTATTAGACTTAGTTGTGGATTGAATTCATTACGATGACTTTTACATCTAAACTAAAAAAAATCAATGATTGACTTTATTTTATTTTCGCTCAAATTTTAATTAAATTAAAAAAATATCGTTTCAACATAATTAAATATTTTTAATTTGCAAATCAAAAACTATATTTTATGTAAAAGAAGTTCTATGTCAAAAAATGTTGACGTTTCAAATTTTTAAATTTGATAAGAAATGTTTGAGTAATATAACACTCATTTATTTTGTCAGTAATTTAATTTGGCGGTAATTTTTTTTGTCAGTAACTCATTTTGTCAGTAAGTTAATTTGATGGTAATTTATTTTGTCAGTGACTTTTTTTGTTAGTAATTTAATTTGACGGTAATTAAGTTGGTCAGTAATTTGTTTTGTCAGCAAATTATATCATTGGTAATTTATTTTGTCAGCAATTTATTTAATTAGTAATTTATTTTGACAGTGACCTATTCTGTCATTAATTTAATTCGATGGTAATTTATTTTATCAGAGACTTATTTTGTTATTAATTTTATTTGACGGTAATTTATTTTGTCAGTGACTTAATTTAACGGTAATTTACTTTGTCAGTAACTTATTTTGTTAGTAACTTAATTTGAGGGTAATTAATTTTGTCAGTAACTTAATTTGACGGTAATTTATTTTGTCAGTGACTTATTTTGACAGTAACTTAATTTGACAGTAATTTATTTTGTCAGTGACTTATTTTGACAGTAACTTAATTTGACGGTAATTTATTTTGTCAGTGACTTATTTTGACAGTAACTTAACTTGACGGTAATTTATTTTGTCAGTGACTATTTTGTTAGTAACTTAATTTGATGGTAATTTATTTAAATTCTACTTTATTCCAGTATTAGTAAAGGGCGCGACTGGTAACTAAAGTACTGGGTTCCATTCCTCGACATCGACATTTTTTTCTATTATTTTCATAAAATACAGCATATTATGAAATATAGTAAGATTTACTATTAAATTCCTCCGAGTGTATCGCGGATTTTAGTGTTATTTTCATTAACGCGGGTAAATCGGCGCCAGGAAATTACACGGGAAGGGCTTCAAGACATAAATATGGCTGTAACCCAATATTTATGCGGGAAATCGTATTTGGAAATTTCGGTATCCTTTGTCACGGGAAACCTGATAATCCAATGACACTACTTGACACCGTCACGTCATTTACGTAGTCACGGGTAAAACCGAAGAGGTGCGTTCCAGGATTGCCCTTTAACCCCGAAACAATGCGCACCTCCAGTTACACCGTGGAGTCGCTTTTCGTTGTAATAAACTTGCGCGCAGTTAATGACACACAATAATGTCGACTAATGAGTAAAGTGTGATCGGTTTCAACGTCGATAATTCAATTTTCAATGTTTCATCAAAACGATTCCATTTTTTTTGCCGGCGCGCAAAATGTTTTCCCTTTATTCCCTTTATGGCTAATTTTAAAAGAAACACAGCCAAAAATGTGGATATTGTATTAATTAAAAGTTTCGAGTGAATTTTTTTGTTCCATTTTTTAACAAGCCGAGTCATTTTCTTTGTAATTTGACATTTTAACGTTAAATATGTTACGATGTAATTGTAGTTTGCTTGTAATGCTTTTAAGAATATTCGGTGTCTTTTAAATTATTTAAAAATAAAGTGATGGCAATAATGGGGAAAGAATGGAAAATATGTTCGTGCCATCATTGTTGATGATTATCGAAGGAAGAGAAAAAAGATTTAGAATTGACAATAAAATGAACTTTGTGTCATTCAGATGATATAGAAATTAAATGATGAGTCAATATTTGATCGGTTACTCAATGTCCAGTCATAATCCAGTCAATATCCTGTCAATACTCTGTCAATATCCAGTAATATCCAGTCAATAGCCTGTTAATATTCTGTTAGCACCTAACAATATTCAGTCAATATTGAGTTGATGTCCAGTCAATATTCAGTTGCTATCCAGTCAATATCTAGTAGATATCCAGTCAATATCCAGTTTATATCCGTTAATATCTAGTCAATATTCAGTTGATGTCCTGTCAATATTTAATCAATATTCAGTCAATACCCAGTTATTGTCCAGTCAGTATCAAATCCGTACCTGTTAATATCTAGTCAGTATCCAGTCAATATTCAGTCAATAATCAGTCAATATTCAGTCAATATTCAGCTGATATCCAGTCAATATTCAGTCGATCTCCAGTCAATATACAATCAATATTGAGTTAACATTGAAAGACTATTTAATTAGTGACGAGTCTCGTGAATCTCTTAACTTTAATATAAGAATAAATCAATATTATTAAGCACGTATTTTGATGGGAAACTTGTAAAAATTCGGCAAATGAAGTCATTATTAATCAACGTTAGATTGCCGTTAAAACAAGATTAGAATCGCTGTAAAATTCATCGTTGATTCAGAGAGGGTTCAGTTTTTTTTTCTCCACACTATCAATGTTAAATCTACCATTTCTGCCATCTTGAATTAACGTTGACACAACCCCCCTTTTTAACGCTGACTCAAGTTTGATTTATCGTTGCTTCCATTACCGAGTGGCGTATAATTATTATTATTATTATTATTATTATTTTCAATTTCCTAACAAAAATCAATTCGATATAAAACAGTTCGGAATGATTTTTCAAGTATTTAAATTAAACAAATAATATATTTAACGCGGACTTAACGACAGTTCGTATGAGTTAGTATTTATCAAGAATTTACTTGAGTCATTTGAGCTTTTAGAAGTTGTCAGTCCCTAAAATGTTTGCGAGGGTGAATTTACAGTCGCGCATGGCTCGCCGCACGCGATATTAATGTTCTCGTTATGATACGTCCAACAAGAAAAATAAAACCTACCGAACTACGCGTTGCGCCAGTGGTACGGGGTCTAAACTATAAACAACTGACAAGAAAAGAGCCATAAGATAGATATCCAGATATACACATCACCGCAATGATGAATTACTTTGTACCTCGCTACGTACAATTAAAAACTTTTCAATTATTAATTACAATTTAGATAACAATTTTCTTTTATTATTTTTCCCCTTTTTTCCCCCCTCCCTCTCGGCGAATTTATAATTCAAATCTCGCTTCGATCGATAAATCTCTCTTTTTTCTTTTTTTTTTTTTTGTACTTATTTATAGGTGATAAACGAGTAAATAGAATGACAAAAAACGGTGAAATTGATACATCAGGAGAGGTTTCGCGAAACCATATCTGTTCGGGAGTAACTTACGCGAAATAAAGGGGATTGTAAACGATCAGCCACGTATCACAGAGTTGCGTTCATATGGTTATTTAACGCGGGCACGCGTTGGAACATAATGAATTATAAACCGTGAAGGTGGCGTCGAAATTTCGCGAATTATTTTTGCGAAAAGGACGATCAGGGTGATTAAGTAGGTTAGAAAAATAGAAATGTTTTTGAAATTCTATTTGTAAACAGTTTTTGTTTATTTTTGGTGTTTATTTGTTTATTTTTATGCCCTTGAAAGTGTAAACAAAAAAGTTTTATTCGTTTTTATAACTTTTTGTTTTTATTTTGCATTCAATTCCAATATTGTGTCCTTCAAAATGTAAAAAAATATTTTTGTTTTGTATAGATGACCTTCCAAATGTTTACAAACATTGCTTGTTTACATTTTTCTATATCTAAACTTCGTTGCCCTTCAAAATGTAAACGAAATATTTTTGTTTTGTACAAATAACCTTCCAAATGTTTACAAACATTCTTTGTTTAGATTTTTTCGGAGTTATTCAGGGCCATTTCAGATTTTTCAGGGTTTTTAAAGGTTTTTCAGTTTTATTCAGATATTTCCATGATGTTCAGGACTATTAAATTTGGTTCAGATGTTTTCGGAGTTTAGATTGTTTCAGGGTTATTCAGGCTGTTCAAGGTGGTCTAGATTTTTCAGGGTTTTTAAATAATTTTCAGGGTAATTCAATTTTTTTCAGGTTTTTTCAGGAACATTCAGGGATTTTCAGGGAAATTCAGGACTTTTTCAAAATTTTTAAGGTTTTTTTTTCATTCTTTCCGCTAGGATTTATTTAACGAAAAAGGGAAACAGTTTGAATTTCACAGTCTATGTGTTATTTAAAGAATTTCATAATTTTTACAACGTAACTTGGCGTCGCGAAACTATACTTCCACTATCTGTGATCTTTAATTTAACAGTTGTGAATGCCGCTGAATGACTTACTTTCGACCGAATGTTATAACGCTGTTAAACTAAAAATCGTTAACTCCGTGACATTGGTTGCGATATTTGAATATCATAATAATTTCCCTCTGGCTGAATTTTGAGTTT
Source organism: Leptoteleia sp. ZL-2020 (assembly GCA_022817305.1). Taxonomy (NCBI): domain Eukaryota; kingdom Metazoa; phylum Arthropoda; class Insecta; order Hymenoptera; family Scelionidae; genus Leptoteleia; species Leptoteleia sp. ZL-2020. The sequence goes on from JABFPN010006113.1 coordinate 8,988, forward strand.
AAGGAACATGGATTTATCTGTTGCGTTTGAATGCAATTAAATTATGAAGAAATATTGCGCGGTAAAAATGGGAAAATGACGATATAATAAATGGAAATTGCTTTTAATTATAAATAACAAAGACAGTGATTAGATTTTTTAATACAACTGAATGCCTTTCGGTAAAACCCTGCTCGTAAATGCAGGGGGAAAAAATCTTCGGCATAATTTTCGTAACGATTAATGCCATAAAATGTGCAATATAATTGATCGCGCAATTCTGCGAATAAATCTTTTATGCTTATTAATATACATCTTACGAGATTTTATTACAAAGGCTTAAATTGAAATCTGTTTCCAGTTATAAGGCAATTTAGCCACAATAATGATGGGAAATTTTGCGTGGTATTAATTGAAAGTTTTTATTTTTCCGGATCGATGAAACTTTTTACCTCTGATAATCTTCTTTTTACTGCGAAACAAAGATGAATTATTTATTTAGAACAAAAAAATTCTCTAATAATAATACTCGCTACAAATTTTTTGCAAATGTTCTTTTGAAATTTTGTATATGGGATATATATGGCAGACATATGGGTTGTTTTTATGAAACATATGTTGCATATATGGCATATATATGTTACATATGTTACATACATGGCCACATTTGGCTACACATGTATATCACATATATGGATACATATATATCATATATATGGTTATATGGTTATATATATGGATACATATATATCACATATATATCATATATATGGTTATATATATGGACACATATATCACATATATGGTTACATATATGGACACATATATCACACATATGTTTACCTATTTGGCCACATATATCACATATATGGTTACATATATGGACACATATATCATACATATGGTTACATATATGGAAACATATATCATACATATGGTTACATATTTGGACATATATACCACATATATGGTTACATATATGGACACATATATATCACATATGGACACATGTCACATATTGTTTTGTGCTAAATATGTTTCATTTTTATAAAATATGTTTATATATATATATATATTTGGTCTAAAATATATATGTGATATATATGTTTAATTTTACATGGCTAGCAAAATGTGTTTCTAAAACTCTGCAACGTTGTTTATGAATTCCAAACAAAAATTCTTACAAATCATATGGATTTTATTGTTATTATTGCGCATCTCGCTGAAAAGGAAAATATTTTTTTTTTTTGCGAGATATTAAATTAGATCAGGGATTAATACAAAATGCATTACCGCGGCGGGGAATTAATGAAAATTGAAGTACTTTAAATTTTCCGAATTAAAATTAAGTCTACGGTCGGAAGCTCGGCGCGCAAAAATCTGCTTTTATCAAATCGATAATCAAATAACTTTCGAGAAGGAGCGGAGTGAAAAGAAGTTGATAAAATTGTAATTATGCGATGGGATTTAATACAAATAATCGTAACGGCAAGCGCGCTCCGACCGAATTAAAATCAATGTTTTGGTCCGCGTGCCTGTTCAATTCATTTAAATAACAAGTGTCTCGTCTATTGTCCGACATACTGGCGCCAAATAAATGAACATTACTCTTACTTTGAAGAACTATTATTTTCACTTTCACAATGCCAATTTTCATGTATAAATGCATAAGATATATATGGAGTATATGGAGCAATTTATACAAGATATATGTGGAGCCATATATAAGATATATATGGAGCCATATATAAGATATATATGGAGCCATATATAAGATATATATGGAGCTATATACAAGATATATATGGAGCTGTATACAAGATATATATGGAGCCATATATGTGACATACGGAGCTATACATAAGATATATATATATATATATATGGAGCCATGTATGTGACATATATAGAGCTATATACAAGGTATATATGGAGCCATATAAAGATATATATGTGTCCATATATGATAGGTCTTTTCCATATATGTATCTATATATATGTAACATATACGTAATATATGGCATATTATTTACCTTCTCGTGGTTCGTACGAAAAAATTGTTCTACTTCGTATGGCAAATCCAATTCAAATAGAAATTAAGATTGAAAATTTAAAGTCGCCGGCGTTGAAAAGTTAATTTATAACACATGAAAATTCGACATAACCCACTCACAACACTGATTCGCCGTGCATTTTTCAAATAAACTTTCATTATTTTTCTATGGAAATGAATGCGCAATTTCCAACAAGAAAATAAGCGGATCATCCTCTTCTCAAAAGTTTCCCGACAAATAATTCAGAAATTTTTCCTTTTTTTCCCATTTTTTTTTTTTTAATTCAAATACCTAACTAGTGCGTTCGTGCCGAGCTACCTAGTTAACAGGGAGATAAATTCAAAGCGGGTTCTTCATTCGCATGATATTTTCAACGCATGCCAAACTCGATCTAATCAACGAGTTCGCGTCATTGGCAAAGTCGTCGGAATGAAAATCAGCAGCCCATCGAAAGTCGATCTGTGCGCCTGTCTGTATGCAACACGTGCAATTCACCGAAGCCTCTGAAACCGTATATTACATAAATAACTGACTCGGCTGCATTTGCCAGGATAAAATCAGTGTAATGCACGTTGTGCACGCTTGTGCGGGACACTTGTAACGTCCATATTAAAAACCCGCATGGAAAAAGTTCGGTGCCACAGAACCAGCCACATAGGATTCAGGAAAAGGTCACAGTTCAGTTATGTGTGATTGAAATACTTTGGTATACGTGGCTTAGTCTATGGCAAAGTTTTATTGTGACATGAGGATGCCACAATGTTTGCCACATATGCCACAGTATTAGTCACATGCCACAATGTTTGCCACATATGCCACAATGTTTGCCACATATGCCACAATATTAGCCACATATGCCATAATGTTTGCCACATATGCCACAATATTAGCCACATATGCCACAGTGTTTGCCACATATGTCACAATATTTCCCACATATGCCACAATGTTTCCCACATATGCCACAATGTTTGCCACATATGCCACAGTGTTTGTCACATGCCACAATATTTGCCACATATGC